>OX403632.1:2877500-3057903 GCA_948107755.1 Campoletis raptor | reverse complement strand
TTCTTACGCAGTAGGAAGGAAAGACGACGCCGAAGCCCGGGAGTCCACGCACCTCGCGGTCTCTCCCTTTGATGTGGCCGCAAAACCAGGGAGAGAGAGAAAATCCCCCTCCCCCTCGCCCCACCACTTCACCCTTTGCAGCCCTGAAATACCTTCGGATTCACTCGCGTTGCAAAACGTGTACTTGTACACGATGAAACACTATTTTTATCGAGTTTTACTTAAAGATTCAACCTAACCTAAAATTTGGAATAATTTCAACTGAAATATGACTCAAAATGAATTTTTTATCGAATTTTAATTAGGTATTGATTTTTTTGTAATATTTTGACGTTTTCAGATGTCTCAGAATAGATTTAAAGCTTGTAGCGAGTTTATAGACACATTTGACTTTGTATAGAAATTACTAGGGATCTGGTGACAGAGAAAGAAAGAGAAAAGCAGAAATGTACGAAACCGGCAGAGGGCGCGTCGATCAAAGGGCTTCGGGCGTGTGACAGAAAGGCAAAATCCACGTCGATCGCTACGACGTGCCCGGAATGTGAGCTCGTTGCGAGTAAAGAAAAGAAATGAAAAGAAGGGAAAAAGAACAAAAAATAACAAAAAGGGAGAAAAAAAAGAATAAAATAAAAGTTGCATCCGTGCCATTCTGCGAGACTGTAAGTTCTCCGAGAACGTTTTCTCTCTCTCTCTCTCTCTCTCTCCTTCTCTCTCTCTCTCTCTCTTGTTCTTTGTCTCTCTCTCACACTTTTGCTCGAAGTAATGCTATTTTTCTCTCTTTCTAGTCGACTCGCGCGATCTCGCGATTTTTTTTCTCTCTCTCTCTCTCTCCCTGTTCGTGAACGGCGAGCGAGACAGAAATATGTCGTTCGCGCGACATGGTGGCAGCACCTGTACCACGAACGCATTGCCGCGCGTCCCATCTGTCCGTCCTCTTGTCCCGTCGCATCGGGTGATACGGAAAGACTCAAAGCATGCTTGCTCCCAAGACTTTCTTGCCCGGCAATCAATCGAGCCGCCTTTTTTCATCGATATATATATTTATATAGCGAGAAGTGTATCGTCGCACTTTCTCTTTCCCTTTTTCTCGCTCCCTCTCTCTCTTTCTGTCTCTCTGTCTCTTCCTCTCTTTCTCTTTTTCCCTCTCGTCTTGTCGCAGATTTTTGACCTCGCAGTTGTCAGCCTTTGTCCTTCTCCCTCCCCACCCCCTGCACCATTAAATCATATATAGAAAGCTCAGAAGTTGCGCAAGTTCGGAAAAAAACAACTATACTCGTGACGAATTGCTAACGATGATCCATCATCCGGAATGATAGATCGTCACGATCTTATTTACGTGGAAAACGTATTTCATTCACATTCTCGTGCGTGACAAAAAATCTAGGGAATTTTTGAGTCACCTCGAAAAGAGTTTTGTAGGTTAGGTCACTTGTCATTGGCTTGATTGAAAATCACTACGATTGGATTTGACGTTTTTAAAGTTATCTACATCCTAGAAATTCCCTAGATTTTGAAATTCGTAATCAGCATGTTTTCTTAAAATGATTCTTCGTTCTGAGAAAGTCGTCACTCCCTTCGCTCGATAAATATATCGCGATGTGGAACTCGATGTGAAATAATTTTGTAATGCTAAAAAAACTAGACACTTTTCTTGTTAATCAATTTTCGAACGTTTCCGTCGCTCCGGGCTAATCAATGCGCACTCTGGCGGACCCACAGGGCATTACGCAAGTCTCATCCTCGTTTCTACAACTTAAAAGATCTCGAGGAACAAAAACTACGGTAGCCTTGCGCCAACACGGACCTTCTCTTCACAGTCTTCTTGGGTGTCTCAACCTCCCAAACAACATCAAGAAAAAAAAACCACGCAAGGTTTTTCGTGTCATTCGTTTTCGTCATCCTCCTGATGGAACTTTTTTGTCCTTTAATGTCTCAAGCCCGAAATTAAGGGTAACAACTTTTTTTCACTATTTCGAAACATGAATAATACACTAAATGCAAGATCTTGGAGCGTGTGAAGGCTAGATTAACACTCTTTTTAACAAGTTTCAGTTTTCACAAACCTAGATTCCGTTTTTACAAACCATCAAAAAAATTAAAATCAAATGTTAAACTGTAAAAAGTCACGAAAAATCTACGAAACATCTCGAAATTATGGTTTGACTACCAATTTATTCCTAAATATTGCTAAATGGATGGAATAACACTCGATTTGACAAAAATCCCTAGATTCCGGTTTTAAAAACTGGTCCAAAAATTTCACAAAAATTCAGGTCGGTAAAAAGTTGCTAAAAAATCGACGTCACGTCACTAAAAAATTATTTGTCCCTTAAATAATCCATCAATATTGCAAATTAAACAACTATCGATTCCCATTTCAATAAAAATCGATCTATCGTAAATCTTATCGTAGAACAACTGAAGGATAATAATTTATATGAAATAAAATAACCAAGTGGAAGAAAAAAATCGTTTCACATTAAGGGGAGATTTTATTTGCATTTAATTGGTATTCTAGGTTGACAAATGAGGCCAATAAATATTATCGTGAACAATTGTCGGTCCAGGGTTTGTGGGCATCGAGATAAATGGCGATTTCGTATACAGGCGTTTGTCCTGTATAAATTCTTCGAGGCTCCTAAAAAAAAAAAAAAAAAAAAATGAAAAAAAATCTTTCGATTCACCAATTCCCACAGGATTTCTCGGGCAATCGATTACGCGAGTTCGCGGTGGCTTGACGTCTCTATCGAGCGGAAAACACGCTTGGATATCTCTCGATGTGCACGCGCCAGCCATTTATACAATTATCCGTTATTCGGCTCGTTATTTCTCTGTGGGATGCAAATCCTTTTTTCCCCTTTTTCATTTTTCTTTTATTTATTTATACATTTTTTATCCTCCATATTTACTTGGGAAAAAAATTATTCCATAAGAATTTATATCTTCTTGATTCTTCCCGCAATTTTCTCACGTGACCGCACCTTGTGATTGTAATTGACATGATGTTGTGGGATGTGGATCGCTCGAATTAAATTTATTTATTGGCACAGAAACATAGAATTAAAAAAAAAAAAAAAAAACTGTTCATTCGTAATTTCGAATTACACAAAAATTATTTCTTTAAATCGTTATAAATTTAACTACGAATTTTCCACATATTTGAAATTGAGTAATTAATTTATTGTTATTTAACAAACGAATGAAAAAAATTCTCATTAAAAAAAAAAAAAATAATAATATAATTTCGTTTTATCTTCGTCTTTCACGATTTCCACGAAACGTCATAATTATCGTATTGTTTGATTTTTCTCTGGCACCTTCGAGACGCAAGAAAAAAATTAGAAAAAAAAAATACAAACTAACAAACAAATCATATAATTTCCAGGAAGATTTGCAACGTCCAATCGTACGCGATACGTGACATTATTCTCGTGATTAAAAATTATATATTGCCTGACCATGTATATAACGGAGTGAAACTTTATGGGAGACACATATGCGAGTCCAATAATAAAAATAAAAATAAAAAAATAACAAGAAAACACAATCATAAAAAAATTCTCGGAGTGGGGAGAAAAAAGGAAAGACAATTAGAATATTTTTCTACGTACGTTGTGAAAGAGGATGGGCTTGGCTGACACTCTGACAGCCCATAGTCAAATGTTCCACGCTTCTGTGATTACGAAGGTCTTTGAAGTCTACCCTATATGTCTAATAATAATAATAATAATAATAATAATAAAAACAATAATCAGAATAACAACAAGAATAAAAATATCGTAATAAAAGTTAAAACATCAGAAAATTTTTTATTTGAGATGTTTTGAATTGAGTTCCATGTATTTTTGTCTAAAAATACCGAAATCATTGCAGACTTAAATGTTGAACTCGAATTTTTATGAAAAAACAATATTTTTTTGAAATTTTATTGAAATAGTCAAAAAGGACAAAAATGCACGATTTTTCATGTTCGAATTTTTAAAAAAGTTCAGCATTTCGATTAGCAATTGAATTTTTTTGGAAAAACGAAATAATTTAGTGTCAAAGAGAGAATGATGGAAAAGGATTGGATAAAAAGTATGTATCGGAGCACACGTGGAAACATACACGAAGAAGAGAAAGAGGAAAGAGAGTAATGGCGTTAATCTCATCGTCGTAGTGTGTCACCGGAGGTGGTCCATGATGATTGATGTCAGGTACAGCGGGGAGTCCCCGCGGGTGGCTACAAAAGCCAAAGCAAAAAAAAATAAAATCAAAGCCACGAATATAGAGAGAATGAGAGAGAAAGAGAAAGATAGAAACAAGAAGAGTAAGAGAGAGAAAGAGAGAGAGAAAAAAAGATAGTACTCTGGTCAGGTAGCGCAGGTAGCCGACAACACTCGACGGGGGGTTTTCCTCGCCCTCTCGCCTCTGATCAAACGACTCTTATGTTCTTTTGCACTTGGCACAATATTTTAAACACAATATACAAATGTGAGTGACATTTGATAAGATTAATCAATTTCAATGTGTTCATTGTCATCCTTAAATTGTGAAGTTATAAAAAAATGTGTTAAAAGGTCCATTATAATTAATTAATTAACGAAATCAATTGATTTAGTTAATTAATTAATAAAGTTAATAAATATTTTATAAATATTTTTTTAAGAGGATTTTTATTGATTAATTTTCACAATTTCTTATATATTTTGAAAGTAATTCGTATGAAATTTTAAACCTCAATTAATCGGAGATTTTCTATAGAATCTAAATGATAATAAATCAGAATAAATTTAAAAAAACGATTTAAAGAATTTTCTTTTAATAATTATAACAATTTTAAACCGCTTTTTACACCAATTCCAACGTCATTTTAAATCTCAATAAATTTTGCACTTCGACCCAAACTGTCGATTTAAATTTTTGATGAAAATAAAAAAAGTAAACAAAATTAAATAAATAAAAATGGATTTTACGTGAAATGTCCCATAGTTGTTTGTGATATTAAAGCACATAATAATTTTCCTTTGAATGCTAATTCGTACATACAAATACTTTGATATCCTTTTATATATATATATATATATATATATATATATTAATACCAAAACATATATATACATGGCAAAGTATTTTATATACAGTAAATTAGCATAAATTAAGAGACTATCCAATGTTTTGAGTTCGCGTATGTATGTAAATCGTATAAACAGTCATTAAGGTGGTTGGGGAGTGGCTCGATACATATATAACAAATATATATGTATATAAACATGTATACACGTTTGTATATGTCTATAGATCGTGGGAGAACGTTTCCCAAGGGATTTACAATGTATATAGTAAACATATATGTATAAACATATATATATATATATATGTTAAAAAAAAATATATAGCACATTGGAGACGTCCGGTATGAGCGAGAAAAGATTTTATTCAGTGGGCGAGCCTCAGGAAAGTAAGCAAGAAAGAAAAAGATAAAAAAAAAAAAAAGAAAAAGAAAAACAAAGAAAGAGAATTCTCGATCTTGAGCCCAAAACAGGTTGTAGCTTCTTCGACGACAGGAAACTATTAATTCGATATGTTCGCGGACTTGTCTTTCACGATCATTAACATCCACTCAAATATATATATATATATATATATATATAGACCCGTTTTAGTGTATGTTTGTGTGTGTTTGTATATTTAGTACACTTGTTTGTAATTAGTTATCAAATTAAAAGAATTATTGACGTACAGGTTTATTGAACGAGACAGGCTGTAATCTACGATCTCTATTGAAAATAAAGATTAAAATATTTAAAAATATATAAAAAAATGAACGAAAGTTGCGTAATATGTGCAGAATTTTTATTTTATTTTTTTTGTCGATATGAAAATATATATATTTTTTAATTTACCAATTTATTTGTTATTAATTGGAATTTTTTTTTCATTCGTATTATTGTTATTATTATTATCATTATTATTATTATTATTATTATTAGTATTATTATTTATTGTTGGTTAAAAAAATGATGATTTTTCTCATCCAATTTTCTTGCAATGATCTTTATCTTTTGATTTATCTTCTCGTACTAAAGAGATCGGTAGGATCGATAAGAAATACGATTTAAAAATAAAGAAAATACTCGGAGAGAAAGATATCGACGGATTTTTCTTTCAGGCTCTTGTTACTTGAGGGTAAACGTGCCGATTCAACTTTTAGGAAGCTTGCCAACAGCTCAGCAGCTTGCAGATGACGAAGGCTTTTTTTTCTTCTTATTCTACTTTCTGCTTTTTTTTTTATTCTCATCTCTACATGGTCTTCATTCTTGCAATGATTTTGGAATTTTTTCTTTTTTTATTGTTGTTAAGTTTCGATTTTTTTTTTAAATTTTCTGACCATAGAGAAATTTTGCCGATGCTTTTAACCCACTGGGTCAATTTGACCCGAAGTATACCTCACCGGTCTGTCTTCAGAAACCATTCGGTCAGTTATTACTGAAAAAAATTAGAAGTACATTTTGAACATTCTTCAATATGTGTGCATCATAAAAATTCATCAAATATCAAATAAAATTGTTTAAAAAAATTATTAAAAATTTTGACTTTCGATAAAGTGATATTTTTACTAAAAAAATTATAATTCTATGAATTTTTCGTACATTCGGTATCAGTACCCAATGATGTACTGAAGGAACAGTGCAATGACGAGATTTCAAAAAAATAAATAAAAAATAAAACGCACATTTCTTCGAACAAGTGAACTTGGTTTATATTTGAAATAAAAAAAAATCGATAATTCTGATAAAGAAGCATCTGATATCCATGAACAAATTTCTGGAGTAGGGATTATGGAGCCCAAAAAAAAGTCTGGGTCAAAATGACCCAGTGTGTCAAAGAACAACTAATAATGATGAAAAAACACGCCATAGTAATTATTAGATTTGCTTTATTCCATTGTTTCAAATGGCCATTAGTTTGAATGGAAAAAATATGCTTGTACGTAATATTTTAGTGAATTTTGAGTGCACACAGTAAAGGGGGAGTCTGTAGATGGGAAAATCTCACGTATATGGGGTTAGCTCGGTTGTACGAGGACAAGGGGCGTTTCACTCGTATCCGCAACGCGGATCATCCCCATGACAACCGTACTCGTTTGGTATACATGTATTTAAATATATATATGTCTACATATATGTATGTTATATATATATATATGTAAGTGTCGTATATAGAATCCCTGATGAACCGACTTGCGGCCTCTCCGGGCGGAAATGCCTCGCCATCGTCCCTTCCTCACAGTCACGACCCTCTACCCCTCGATTCCGAAGGGATGAATCCAATTCGCGATCGATTCGACACGAGTTCTCCCACTTAAATTATTTTTTAAACAAATCCACACTCCGTTTATACTTTTTAAGTATTTTTTTTCAAAAAGTACATGAGGTTTTGAGTCGATTTTTCTTGGGACCTTAATTTTAGTGTAAAAATTGAGCTGCGTAGGGGTAGAAATGAAAAAATGGTAACATTGAAAGGTACCATTTTTTTTTTAGATTTATGGTTTCACTAAAATCACTGTAACTCGGCTTCTTTTTGGACTACAGACTCCAATTTGAACTCATTCGATTCGTAACTCTTCAAGCTTCATTTTCATCTTTGGATTGTTGAGATTCCTTGATTTAAGAACTTTCTACAGTCTTTTAAAGTCAACCATCGGTCGATGGTGACATTTATTTATTCTAAAATTGTGAACCATCGTAAAAATTTGAATTCTCGTCATTGGGGAACAAGTTTGAAGAGCATTTCCGTCCGCGGAGAGGCAACTCATCCGCGCAAATGTATCGCAAATTGTCGCGGGTAACCGTGCAAAGTGCTTTAATGCATAAGGCGTGATATTCTCATATTGCGAGAGAAGGAAAACTCGAAGCCTCGACGTTTCAACACATGTACATACACATTGAAACCTTCGAGTACGAAGAAGCCATACAGCCTCTTAACCAGCATCGGAATTACGAAGGGAGAAGTGCTATTTCGTCATTTTACATTTCTCAATGTCGAAAGGGCGTAAGTAAAGAATTTGGAAAAAAAATTGTAGAAAAGTTTCATTTTTTTGGTACCAAGAGTCAAAAAAGTGAATTTACATCGTCACCTTTATTCGAGAATTAAGTTTAGACCCATTTCGACTCGAAATTTGATTAAAAAATTTGAATTCAACGAAAAAAACGTTATTTTTGAATTTTTATTTTTTTCCTATTTTTTACTTACGCCCTTTTGACTCTTCCCATTGTTTATATACACAAATATATATAATGATATACGGGCGTATTATTATATGAGAGTGTGGATACAACGACACGTCATTTATCTCAACCTTAATGGTTTCCTAAACTGTCGTAGAGCGAGCATCGTCGAGATATATAATCGAGCCTGAGACCTTCGAAATCTCGGGCTCGAAGCCTCAAAATCACATCGCGAGATCGCGAGAGAGAAATAGCAACGACGATTTTACAACCCAGACTCCATAATCCATGATGCATAGTCATCTCCAAGAATTACATAACGTTTTCCACCCGAAGCCACTTTTTTTTGGGATAGATCAAAAATATTTGAAATTAGTCTAAATGACAATAGAATAAACAGATAAAAACCTTAAATTACTGAAAAATTGGCTGAAATTAATAGGAAGGTATTTTATTTTTTCTACCCTTGAGGATACATTTGGGCAGTTGATATTTTTCTTTGAAAATCATTTAAAATCGACCTCCATGCAATGTCAAATTATTGGGATTTTTTTAAATCGTTTTCTGGTCGGAATCATTTTGTCCCTGTCATTTGGTTTTTTTTCTATTTCAAGACATTCGAAGAAGATCAAAGTTTTACTATTTTTCATATATTTCAGAGAAGGGATTTGCAAATGGGAATTGAAAGAAAAAAAAATTAAAAGTGTTTTACACGGAAGTCCCCATATAGTGATTTCGCGAATAAATTTACGTGAGAGGTAAGAAAGCTAGAGAGAAAAGCCAGGAGGTAAAGTGACGAGAGGTATGTGACAACGGTGAGTGTCGCCTGTGCATGCATCCTCGAGTGCCTGATAGAGTCCTCTGTCCCTCCTCCTCCCTCGTCGATAAATAATCACAAGGGAGAGAGTGACGAGAACAAAAAAAAAAGATATAAAGAGGAAAGAATTGAATTTTCATATATAGATAAATAAGTATTGGAATAAAAGCACTGCTTCGATAAATTATGACGTTCGAGAACGCAAGAGGGAAATTTTCACGTGAAACGAGGGTTGGATAAAAGCTTGCCTCGATAAATTATTGGAGCTGGAGACAAAAAATTATCACTTCCACACGTTTCACTTGAAAATATGAAATCACATTTTCACGACATTAGTTTCAATTTTTTTGTAATTTCTCTTAAAGCCTTATTACGAATACTGGACTAGAAAAAACATTTTACTGTAAAATCCAATATGGTGGACCTCGGCTGTATGATGTGATGATCTTCTGAAGTCAAATTCAGAATTTCTAGTTCCAAAGGTCCAAAGAAGTATCTTAAAAAGCTTGGAAAGTGTCTAGATTTGAATGAAAGACCTAGATGGCTTACTATGACCTTAAATGACCTTGTTCCAAAGTTCTGAAGCCTTAGGATCAGAATGCGGGTCCCCTAAAACGTTCTCCAGCTAGATGGGCAATGAGAATTAATAATTTAATGCCATTTGAGGACATCAACCATCCGTTGAGATGTCAAGGTCAAGCAGGACAATTGAAAGGTCGTTGGGTCCTTCTTGGATGGAGAAACAGATGAAAATAGTAGAATGAGGTGATAGAAACCGTCGGCAAATGTTCTGTGATGGTTAGTCCGTCGGGAGCGTTGGTCGAAGTATTGGCGAGTAGAAGGCAACTCTCTGTAGGCGTCATAATGGCTCTCCGGACACGGACGAAGAGAGCTAGTTGTTCATTCTCTAACGCTATTCCTCTGGTTCTGTTCTCTCGATCCCCAGTGCTCGAGCTGGACTAAATTTAGTCCTGGCCTGGAATGGGAACGTTTGGATCTCTGGCTGGGGTTGCCCTCAAATCATCGGGTGGTATGGGTGCTCCGAATGACGTTCGCCCAAGCGGAAGTAACGCGATAATGCCCGCCCGTGAAAGCCCACCACCGTGATATCGGGCCGCTTTGATGTCGACCTTCCTTCTCCAGTCTCGTCTGGTCCATCTGACTGCATACATTGCTGAATAAAACTAACTCTTTCCAAGAATATCTTGATGCCTTTTTTGTATCTAATGCACGTTGAGACTGAAATTTCGGAAGACTTCGACTTTGAGTCATCGTTTGTGGCATCCATGACAACGAATCCATCAAATCATGTGAAAATCGGCGATACTGCATCTGAAGGTGTAGCTGGATCAAGATTCAGGAGCTACTAGTATGTCAATCAATGTTCATGTGTCATAATTAGCGTCGGATTACCTCCAGCGTGGTTAGTTCTTACTGGAAACTGGTAGAAGTTAGTCATTTTGATGCCAGAAAGTCACCATTGAACCTGGAAACCCAGAATATGATTGTTTCTTTTGGGTCAATGATGATGATGAGAAGCTGGCAGTGTCTTGATCATGCCAGGGTCGTTGATCGAACGTTGGAGAAATGTTTCCATAAAGTGTCAACGATCCAGAGGGGTTCCATGATTATTCTCCCGATACGCGAACCTTCCAAAGTGACCCAGAATGATAGGACCTCGTCTTGAACATGAAGAGAGTAGTTTTATCGACTCCCTGACTTGGTTGATCGGATTATCACAGCAGGACTTCGTTAGCCCTGCTATTGGAGATTCCACATTGAAGGGTAGTTGAGCACGTGTCTGAAGAGATGTTCTCACGTGTTGAGGAGGTTGAGATATAGGTTGGAAGGCGACGGGACGGCAGGACGCGTTTGTGGCTAGGCGGAACTTACTTCTGGCCTGCGCCTCGTGATGAGTTCGCCCTTGAGCGGGGCCGTCCCTTAATCTTCCATTGATAGAACGCGCTCGGGCATCACAGGTTAATTCGCTTTTGGAGCTGTAGGACGTTCAATGAAACGCACACGTGAAATTAGCCTCGATACACACACTCGTTGGTGGGTTAACACATACGAGAAACGAGAGAAGAGGGTGTTCACATACTGGAAGGATAATGAATGGCTGCGTCCGAGCTGCAATACTCTCTGGATTCTTCCATCCAGCCAGGGGTTCCATATTTCAAGTTCTAGGTTTATCTATCTCGTTTGTAAGCCGTGAGAACCGAGGCTGGATAAGGGCCAGACTGGAGCCAATTTTCTCTTCATATCTCAGGTCCTCAATGGACTTCGTTACAGCTTAATAACTTCTTTGTGACATCACCCATCAAAGTTACAGTATATGGAATCCCTAATGGACCCTTTGCCATTGGCTTGTAACCATTTTACACGTATTCAAGTAAAACTTTCCAACCTAAAAGTTCTTAGTAATCCTTCAAAACACTGTTGTTTATTATTAAGTGCAATTTAAAGATGAACCATACAATGGCTACATGTACCTAGCAGTTAAAATGATCCAACCTGTCGTAACATCATCGAGTCTTCTCGCCAGAGGGCATAATAAAAGGCGGCTTCTGTGGAACTGGTTATTGAATAACGAGCCCGAATGACACGAGGCGAACAACAGGTTGGTCAATTTCCTCCTAAGTGACTTTCACGGAATGATTCAAAGTTCCATGAAACCGGGTTGACCCCTAGGAATTCTACGATTGATGGTTGCGTCTCGCTTATGCCACCGTCCTCTTGTGCCCCAAACAATAAGAGTGGTGCTCCTGCCCCCCTGGAATTAAGAGGCCCTCGAGGAAGGACTCGAGGTCACGGACCAACTGGCCGACACATGAAGCTGCTAACGACGCGGAAGACAGCGACATCGTACGAGGACCAAGGCAGCAGAGACATACGGATATAAAGGTGACGTAGCAGATCGTGGTTTGCTTTGTCGGCCAATGGAACCAGCCGGAAACGCAATCGCAATGCAGGCCATTGCCTCTGACCTTCCAACAGGTTTGCTTGTCCTCTCATCCAACTATCATCCTCTCATTCTCCACGTTTCACTCTCAATCCCTGCTGCTGCCTCTGCTGCTGCTTTCCACTTCTATCTTCTGCCTTCACCCTCTCGCATTATTCCCCATACCCTTTTACGCCCCCCTGGTGCCCCCGCTCCGAAAACGGTAATGATTGTCATTACCAGGGGAATGATTGCAGCGCTTGGTCTCCGGCCGAGCGCCGTTTTGCTGCGCGATGCCTCTCTATTGGGGGATGGTAGCCATCTTGTAGAGTCGCCTCGCGGTCCTCGTCCCGAGCGGATTGTCACATGGCTTTCAACCTCCCTGGCCAAGTGGTTTGTCGTTAACTCGTATCTCCGAAAAATCTCAAAAGGTACCGTTTACATTAGTTCGCGTATGACACTTTTCTGGTTGACATCAAGATGTCCAAGTGCTGATAGTGACGTTGAGCTTCTTGAGTGGCATTATGATATGGAAACAAAATGGCGGAAGAGAGTGTTTACTTAACTAGTGCGGAAGATGGTGGTTTATGGTTGTTTCGTTTAACGGGACTCAAAATGGGTGTTGGCACGTTATGGCACGTCATGACGCGCCCATGGCCTCCCTCATCAACATCGGATGTTTCTCGCGGTACTTTATGCGCCGAGGAAATTTCTTGATCTCTTGAGTGGCAATGGTGATGTGTGGTTAAATTCACATGTGGTTCGAAGAGACCTAACGTGGCTAAAAAAAATGAAATATATATTAAATCAATGGGAACGGGAACCGCGGCCATTGCAGAGTAATTTGGCGCCTTAAGTGACGCGTTCTTCGGTTTTTGCTCGAGTAAGCTCGCGGACTATGGCAAATTCATGTTTGCAACCAGTTGGAAAGTCTTCTTCGAATATATATCCATGGCTTAGGGGGTCCCCCAAACCCCCTTCGTTTCTCTTACCCTCCAGGAGAATGCGCCAAAGAGAAATAACAATTACCGATCCGTGGCTCGAGCGTTACTGCCGCGCTGCTTCGCGCTCTCCTGCGGCAATATATTTTACGAGCACAGTCACACGGCACTCTTACCAGAGACTACCTCTCCAATGACAGACGAAAAATAAAACAAGAAGAAATATATGCCTGCTGTTCTGCATGTCTTTCTCAATGTGTGCGCGATGCCAGCCGCGCTTTCCCGAACGCCAAGTGCAACCATCAGATTTGCAACTGCACGAAACAAATTTCTGGCTTGTTTTCGTTGATCGTCGATCCTTCAAACGCTCGTAAAGAAAAAAAAATAAAAAAAAAATAAAAGAAATAAAGAAATCTTTTGCCTACCGCCGTGATTTTCTTGCCTTCTCCGCGAACTGTTACGACTCGCCAAATGCGAATTTTACGCCTCTGGCACCGATTGCCCAAGTTCATTTAGCGATAAGCTCCCTCAGGACTACTCTACCATTTCTTATCGTCGTTTCCAAGTACGTTTATGTACGTTTGGATAATCTTCATGCCCACATATGTATATATAAATACCAGCCACTCATCGCTATGCGTTTTTAAATAACCCCCCTCGCCCGCATAGCTCCATACACCCCCTTACGTCGTTGCCATCTCGACAAATCCCTCAGCCTCTCGAGAAACAACAACCAGCTAGTTGTTATCCGTTCGCTTCGAGAGTTACGTCGAGCATTTACGGTAAAACTCTTCCTAATGGCATAGTACTCGCCCGCGCATATCCAACTCGTCCTCATCCTGCTGAACGTATTGGAGGTAGGAGTGTTCTGCCCTTTTTTCCTTTCCCTTCTATCTTCTATTTTACTTTTTTGTTTTCACTACCATTTGCGAACGCGTTTAGGATTTAATCGTTTCGCAAGCGAGTTATAACTACATTTTCTGACCGCCGCCATTTTGGTTTCTCCACTTTGCATACTTCTTTGATTCAGACTTCCCAGAGGTAGCCCAACAACCTGCTAAAGCACCTAGTCTCTAGTTTTTGCCTCAAAGGCAATGCTGAATCGGGGTTGAAATCTACAGCTTCGAGTCTGCCGCACATTGCTCGTTTCAGGGCTCCATTTACAGATTTATATTTTCGAAACGGCTGGAAGAATCTTTATGAAATTTGAACTGTACCATCTGGAGGCTTGGTGGAAACTTCTGGAATTTTTACGAATTTTTTCTAGCCTTCCTCCTGAGGTTTTAATGCTTTTGCAGCTCGAGGAACGTCATGATGCATTAACGGCATCAGCAAGAAATCCAGGTAATCCACGTCCTCCATCAGCTTGATCGCTCCAATAAAATTAATTCCCAAACGAATAATTCCATTCAGGGCTCACTTCTGCTCCAGCAAAAGCATCGCCATTTTGGTACCGGTTTTTAAGAGCCTCTCGTGGAGTTTGTTCTCCCTCATCCGTGTTGGCTTCGGCCAAACGGCCAAGGATTCTCCACCCATACTCACGTCACGAATATCCATGATGATTCCCGTTTTGCTTGGACGTGAACGTGTGTTAGAGAGTGGGACGTTCGAAAAGGTTTTGCTTGCACCTCTTGTGGGGTTTCTACCTCGAGTTCTTTCATATCCTGGTACACACTCGCGGACTCGTGGGTCCCTCTCTTTTACTCTTTCGTTATTTTCATACCCTTCTTGCGGCTGGCAGGAAAATATAATGATGGCGAAGCGGAGTAAACTGAAGAGAAAAAGAGAAAGAAAGCTCAGGTTTTCGCAGCCTTCTTGCGAGAAGGAACGAGATAGCAAATCTCTCGGGCGTTGGAAACCTGCGATAAGGAGGGAGTGTCTACTGCCGCCATAATGATAGCCCTTGCTCGCCTCTGAGTCCGCTTCTCTTTGGCACGAGACGTGTACAACGTACACCTTACTACGAAACGCAAACCGTGCATGTGCAATCTTACTCTCTCCCTCATTTTTTCTTCTCTCTCTTCCTCTCTCTCTCTCCCTCTCTCTTTCCTTGACTGCACAAGAGAAACAAACGCATGGGGACTAGGATACGAATTCGCAGCAGTTATTCTATCCACCGTTGTATCGAGACTTCATAGAGCAGATTAGAAGGCAGAACTCATGAAGACCAATCGTCAAGATAGAATATGACAAAGTATCGATAAGTTTGAATTTTCTCCAATCAAAACAAACATTTATTAAGGTCATAGCACCAACAGGAATTCAATCTTTTTCAAGACTTCAACAAAATTGTCTTTACCAGGGTCTTGTTCAGTTAGGTTCGAATTCTGGGGCTACCCACAAAGATTTAAATATACCAATAAGAAAAATCCACAATGCCAAGTGCCAACATGTGGATATGAAGAGAAAATAAATAAAAAATCGATCCCTCGATCTTTGATCCACAAACAGCAACACATCAGCGATATCATCAGTGATCCAACGACTCATTTTTATCCATTTTTACCTTCAGATCGATTCGCGGCTGTGGAAAAAATAAATAAAAAATCGTAACTTTTCGATCAGGTCTCTTGGAAGGTTGCATGAAGAGTTCACCCTCCCATAACACATATATGTATGTTTATGTCTATATATATATATATGTTGAAGGGTGATGCAAAAGGGTTTTACCCTCCAGAGGGTGAGAGAAGGGGGGAAACGCATTTACGTGCATTCACTCGTTCTCTCGAACCTACGAGCATGAGCTCTCTCGAGAGTGTGAGTTTAAGGTCTTGTGGATTGGCCGAGCGGGTTCGGTTTCATTAGCGCGCCTATCCTCATTGGCCCAGCTCTTTTATCCTCTCTCTTTCTTTCTCACTCACTCTCACTCGATTCTTTTCGCCTTTCCTGCTTCGGATAATGACCTGGTGTAGCTCGCTCCAACTCGCTCTCTCCTTCTCTTTCTTTCTTGCTTTGGCGAAAGGAGGCAAACCAAGAACGAACCATGAGCCGATCGTGCATGGTAGATATAGGTCTCCGCCTGTTCCAAGACTTCTTGTCCGACCTCAGAGCCTCTCAGCTTAGGGACAACAAGTTTCCGTGGTTGGGACAAAAAATTCTCGATGTTTGCAGACGGTAGAAAAAATTGTGGTATTTTTTTTTGGCGATGAGGGGGTAATGCGGGTCAGTCGAAAAATCACATTTTTCGTATCTGAGGGCTCGCGGGGCTCGTGGGGTCGTCCGGGGATGCACCCCGAGGGTTTTCAACGAAATGGGACACCCTAGGACACTCTGGTAACCCATTAAAAATTCTATACCTTTCTGCACTAGTTTTTTGTTTGTTCCAATGATTCTTTTTTTCTTCCTTTTTTTTATTTCGATTCAATGTTTCGAAAAAGGGTTTAATGGTACGTGAAACGAGTCACGATCAAATGATCGGAAAAAAACAATTGTTTTCAACGGCGTATTATAGTGGAAGGAGAGAATCTCTATTCTCGAGTGTGCTTTTTCGGCCACGACTTTCGGACCAACTGTATACGAGAGTCCTTCAACTCACCCACCTATTCATCCCTCTCTACACCCCCCCCCCCCCCCTCTTTATTCCCCTCATATTTTTCATCAAACTATACCCCTTTATCCTCACTTCTCACACTACCTCGTTGAGGGATGTAATAAAAAATCATGATGGATAGGGGTCCACTGTCCTTCATCTGACACTTGTCCATTTGTCAATTTTTTTTTATCACTTGTCTCGTAATAATAATAATAATAATAATAATAATAATAATAATAATAATAATAATAATAATAATAATAATAATAATAATAATAAGTACAATTAAATTTCACACTAAAATGTGATCTCGATTGATTTTGTGCTCGTTATTATTGTCATCCAAAATTCTAATCGGTCATAAATTATTCCATTTCGAATGATTTATATTGTTATCCAATATTTGTGAAAAAAATGAAAATTTGTTTTGAAAAATGGTGGATTCTGTGAGGTGTTAGTTTCATGGTTGATTCTCGTACAAAATGGCTATTCAAACGTGACTCTATGTACCGAGTTAGGGAGATATGGATCGCGACAAGGAACGGTCGCCCAGGAACCAACAGGAAAAGGCCTTCATATATATATATATATATGCATTATATATATATTTATACGTGTGTGTATGTATATATATGACTAGTGGCGCCAGAGGGTGAAGAGCGCACCCCCGGAGGACGGGGTTGGTGTCGTCATGGCAACAACGATCCCTCAGTAGCCCGAAACCTCCTACACACCCTTCATTCAACCCTCTAAACTATATATATGTATCTACATTCTTTTTCACTCTCTCTTTAATTTCTTGGAATACTCAAAGTCACGATTTTCATGGGCAAAATAATTTCTGATTATTCTTGTCATAGCCCTAAAATTCTAAACGTTTTTTTTAACGAATTGGGGCTGAAGAATAAGGGTGGAATTATTTCCGGGGTTAAAATTTATTCGGAATAAAATTTGAAAAAATTCGATTTGCGATTATTTTGATTATTTATAAACATGATTTTTGCAATGCGTTTTTAACATTACTCTGCGATTGCTCAAAATTCTTTGGAGTCGGAACATAAAATAACGAGAGGATAAAAAAGTTTTTCTGTTTGAAAATCGATCAGAGGGCGGCGAAAAAAAAATTGAGGGAATGAGAAAATTCGATTTGAACAGAATGGGGGAACTAAGTTTCGAAATAAATTATTCAAGCCTATTGAAAAATCGTTTATTTGCACAATATAAATAAATTAGCTATCAGATTATTATTATTGTTATTTTTTTTGTTTTTATGGTTGTTTTTTCTCTCGTCTATTCTCTCTTCTGGAGCCGTAACACTACACTGGCGCGTTCCTCGGCGCCCATTTTATACGAACCGGTATCTCGAGCTTATTATTTTTCGTGTCTTTTTATTCTAAAAATAATAATATAAAAAATGAAACTCGGTTGGGGAGAAGGAAAAAAAAACATCTCCCGTTTCCTATACGCGTCGTCGGTGGATGATTATGCATACGCGCGTATCGAGCAGCCTTAATGCGAGGTAGCTCTCGAATATCTTCAGATCCCTAGAGACGTACCGAATGAAAAAAAAAGAATAAAGGAAGTGTGGTGAATTCCAATGGTCGCCAAAGCCTCCGGCATGATTTCGTGATGCCGCAAATAAGTAGTAAAAAAATATCATTTTTTTAATCATATTTCTCAGTTTATGCAGAGCAAACATGAGTTAGCAGTGTAAATCTTTTTCCGAAGCCTTTCTGTGTCAATTTCGAAGTTCTAAAGTTGTTAGAAGTCGAAAAAAATCTTTTCTGAACTTAAGTTTATTTTTGAGGAGTTAGTCGATCGGTTAGTACTCGTCAGATTGAAAAAAAAAACATCAAAAAAGCTGCGGTGAGTTAATAACTCATTAACTGTGAGTTATTAACTCATTAACTATGAGTTAAAACTCACGTGAGTGTCTCCAGTGTCTGAGACTTCGCAAAAGTGCATAAAATTTCTGAGATATTAGTCTTGTTGTTCCAAAAAATGTTAACAGCATTATAAACTAGTAGTAATGAGTCATTGAGTCACTAACTCAACGTTCGAGCAAGTGAACGCTGAAATAAGATTGATAAGTGCTTTCAAGTTCTTCAGAAGTGTTTATCGATTTTTTAAAGTGAAATTGAAGTGAAATTCATTGTTACAGAAGTTGTTTTAAAGAACTCATCAATACTAACTTATTAAACGATCTATTTACAGCAAGATGCATGTGTTTTTGCCTCGTATTTTAGTTGAGTCTTAATCGCAGCTCATAGTAGTGTCTGAAGCACGACCATCCACGAGAAATAACTCTTCCCGTTCCAAATTATGTTTCCAGCGTCATAAGTTAGTAATCATGACTCAATGAGTCACTAACTCAACAGTCCAGCGATTAAACGCTAATATGCAGCTGATGAATGGTTCCAGGTACTTTCGAGAGTGTTTGTCAATTCTTTAAAGTGAAATTATAAAAAAACTTATTGTCACAGATGCTATTTAAAGAAACTTATTATTACTAACTCATTACGTGATCTATTTATGGACAGATGCACGTGTTTTTGTCTGGTCTTTAAGACATGTTTCCTTTATCCCTTCCGCCATTGTAATAACTCTCGTTCGGCGAGGATCATTATCATAATATTCCGGTGATCCCTCGCTCGATTTAGCATTCAAAACGGTATACAAGATCGAGAACGGTCCTCGGATCATCCACTCACCCCATTTTAACTCATGTATAAATATATATACAGACATATAGCTATAGACGAGTCTACGATATCATAATGTTGCTCTCGATCTCGCGTTTATACTAATGCTAGGTTTTGGTGGACGACGACGACGACGACGTCGCTACGAATACACAGAGCACAGCATCCCCAAGATTATAATAAGGCGAAAACCGACCACGATCGAATTAGGAGGGTTGACCAAAATAATAAAAAAATAAAATAAAAAAAGGCAAAAAAAAAAACTTTTTAATCCGAATTTCTCGTGTCGCAGACTTCCAAGACGTTGTTGGAATTTTAAAATTTCTTCGCTCAGACTAAAACCTGCATCCTTTCAAATTGGTGTGATTTCAATGTCTTCTCATCCCCTCATCAGTCTCTAATTTCTCTCCTTCATCATAGTTTCCATACTGGAGCGAAAAAAATTATTAATAAACGTAGGATCGCCTTTTTTATTTATTTTTAATTGGTCATGGCTCCCATTCTCTTATTTTTTGCAACATCCTCGACCATTCGCTTCTTCCCAAAGGAATTATAACATTTTTAACTCAACCTTTACCTCACACAAATATATATGAATTCAAAAAAAAATTTTTTAATCGATCAACAATGTATAAATGTAAGAGAAAATTGTTAATTACCTTACCGTGTATTTTTCTACTGAAATTATTATTCAAATTATGACAAAAGTGGTAAAATGACTTTGTTATTTAACTCATCTCATCCGGTTGAGTGAACAAACAGTTTCTCTTTTTTTTTTTTCAACTCACGAAACGAGCTTTTCAATGTCTCTTGTGGCTTTTATCGTTCGAGTGTGCGCATCTCAGGTTGCCATTAAGAAATAATAAAAAAAAAAAAAATTATATACATATAGCTGTACATATATGTACAAAAAATATAAATATACGTGTGCATAAGTTTGTACTTGACTACGAGTGCTTTAGAAGCTTCTACGAGCTGCATACCACAGAAACCACAAAGCAGAGAGTCTCGTCTCTCCAACCCCTGTTTTATCTTTGTTATATACATATATTTATATGTATATATATTTATACATATATTTATACATATATTTATATGTATATATATTTATACATATATTTATACATATATGTATATATATTTATATATATACATATACATTAAATTTGTGGCTGTGGCAACGAATATGCTGTCGTCGACTGTTAATATAGTAATTTCTCAAACTCAAATGCCACTGCAACGTCACATTCGTAAGAGGGATGTACAGATTTTTCAAAGGGGTAGTTTACTCCATATTTCCTTGTTTCATTCTCTCAGAACAACCCTCGACAATTTCTAAAGCAAGTACCTCACATTCTCCCATTTTGATTCAACGATAATCGTAGAAAATCAAAATCTTTGTTGATTCATTTGAGTTAATTTTATTGTCATTCGATATTCAACGAATAATCGTAAGTTATTTTTGAGTTATGAGTTAATTTTGGTAACTTTGAAAATGGGGGCTTCATTTTGGGATTTTTTTCGTTAAACGAATATTAATTCTCGTATGTTTGGAAATAATGATTTAATTTTTGTTTTAACAATGAGTTTATTTCATAATTGCTTTTCATTCGAATTTTTTTCTATATTTCCCATTCAATTTTGTTGTCAAGTCATTTCCAATGTAGTTTTCTTGCACACATTGGACAAAAATAGATATCGTGTCAATGCAAAATGATCGTTAGTCACTTTTTTGATTTCCTGCAACATTTTTTTTTTTGGGTGTGAATAATAAAAAATTGCAAAAAAATGAGTTAAGAATGAAATAACGTAGAGATGAGCCTGCACGTGTGTTTGAGGTAATGACAGACTTCCCTCACTGGCATAAGACCCTGGGATTTTGCACAGATATAATATAGCTCGAGGAAACGAGAGATTCCCTTGCGAATCGAGGATTAATGCGTTTTTAATAATGTCACGATTTTATGTACATTTGTATATGTATATATATTTAGCGATTTATGGTTCCTCGACTTCCGTCCGAGTTTTCAGAATTCACTCGAAGGACGATTCTTATCTTTTTTATAACATTTTTATTCAAATATCGAACGAGAAATAGGGAAAAAAAAAAAAAAACATTTTGCACTTAAAATTCTTATAAATGAGTGTCTAATATTTTATTTTTTCCGTTCAAATTAAATTTCAACATACACAAAAATCCCTGTTGTTCTTAAATGTTTTTTTTTTTAATGAAAAAATAAATCATGGAAAAACATGAATAAAAAGGCATTCACATGTTCTCCATTTTGGACTCGTTCACACGAACACCAACACGAGGATAGGAGAACCTGAAGTTGTTTTACCGTCGGTTGGGGATTCACCCCATTCGTGGGTCTCGCCGTTATCTCGTTTTTTTTCCATCCCCCTCCTGTTTGAGTCCTTTTTAAAATGATTTTTTGGATTTTTTTGAAAAATTTGGTGCTCACAGAGTCTGGCCACGTCTCGAGATGGACCGTTTCACGGCGTTGATCATTGTTATTACAAAAGGCACGGGGCGGCCATTATTATACATATTTTTCAAGTACGTTGAGAGAAAAAGGAGAAACGAGAGAAAAAAAAAGATCGAACGTCCGGATCGTATTTTTTTCTCTCCCCCCTTAAGCCTCCTCGATATATTAATTTAGGGTGGTTGGCTCGAATTACAATTTTTTTTTTATCCTTTCTTTATTCCAACCCGCTGCCCAACTGCGATCCCTTTTTTCTCTTGAAAAAACAAAATAAAATGAAAAAATAATATTATCTTAAATTTCACTGTCTATAAGATCGAAATAAACAAAAGAAACAAAAAGTTGGATTAATCTTAAATAATAGTGATCCAGGAAGGAAAAATCTCTGGCCCAAATATATATCGCAAATTCGTGATCCTTTTAATGCCAATAATTTTCATCCGGCAATCCATTATCCCATGTAGTCCACCATTTTATCTCCCCCCGTCTATTTTCTATCCTGGCTCCACTTTGAGCTAAGATCGCTATTAGATAGTGTCGCGAAAGATCCTTTGTTCCTTGAGTTTAACTGTAAGAACAAGATTTATCAAAACAGATGCATTTTTTTGCGATTTTCTGAATTAAAAAATCGACAAGTTGCAGCCAACACTCAAAATCACTCAAAAATTATTCCAATCGATGTAAATACCTGCAGGCACTCAAAAAACTGCTCAGGCTGATAGTAAAAGTGTCCTTAAATCTAAATTGATCAACTGTAAATATTTAGGAATGTTTGAGTGCACTCAAATCACTCAAAAATGAATTAACTCGTTTCGCAATGAGTCTAGACACTTTTAGTCACTGGTTATGAACAATTTATTCATTTTATTTGAGGATCAAGCGTAGGTCAAGGTTTGGTGAACACTCAAACTCGTTAAGATTGTTTCATTGATGGAAACGAGCCGTACTAGGTTGGATGATGCGATAATTTGTGGACATTGTGGTGACGAAGAATAGCGGTCTCTGTGAACGTGCAAACGGGGCCACGAGAGAGTCTCTTTTTCAATTGTTGACTATAACTATATACGAAAGTACAATGGGACAGGAGGACATGGAGCGTAAATAAGTGATTCTTGAACAGACCTCGATGGCCATTTTTTTCATTCTTTATTTCGTGGTTTCCATTCATTTTGAGTTTAAGGTCAATAAAGTAAAAAAAAAAAAAAAACAAAACGAACATTAGGATGAACCATTTGAAAAATTATTATTATTCGATGCGTAATTGTTTATTGAAAATAAAAATTAATTCTAGTTATTTATTTCATTTACAAATATGAGAAGAAAATTGAAAAGGGTTTTAAAGGACGAGGAGAGAAAAGCGAGAGAAAAATAAACGAATGCTGTAAAATTTATAACGTAATGACAGCCTCGTAATAATATCAATTACGAAAAGGTGGATAACCCTCTTTTTGGCCTTAACCTACCCAAAGTATACACGTAATTTTTATATAATATAGAACTTGACGAGGATTGAGGGATCTGTCGAGCAGAAAATTGCCACTTTTTTGCTCTTCCTCTCTTTATTTCTCTTTCACTTCCTCTTCCTACGCCAACTAAGCCAGCTGACATTGCAAAATTGAATGGCGTCTTCAGAGAATTTGCGTGACCTTCTCGTTGACCCTTTTCAAACGTTTTCCCCTTTAATAAATCCCGCATTCAATTGTCTTATAATTGTCACTCAGAAGGAATGATTTTAGTGATTTTCTTGAATCTTGTTGCCATTCAGGAATGTCGTAGCAATTGTGGAGAGTAGTTTTCATTGTTCCAACGATTGCTAGTCCTTTTTGAGGTTGATATGAGTGGCTGAGCACTTGGATGGGCCCGGAGTGTCAATTTTTAGCTGTAAAAACGCGTGCACTCAAAAGTAATCGATAAAAAGTTCAAATAGCTGCGTTAATTAACATTTTCCAGGGCTGTATGGAAATGTTTTTAAACTCCTCAAGTCCTGGCGGTTTACGGAGCAACCATGAACTATAGAAACATCCCACCGAAGTCCTTGTGACCTTGAAAAAATAATAAACTCAAAAATTTTGATCTGGATTCGTTTCCAGCGTTGAGTGTCGCAAATATTTGTGGTAAAACGTTGAGAATCGATGGGGAACGAATCCGAGAAGCGAGGAGGAGATTCCCAGGAAGAAATGGTGGCCGAAAAAGCATCGATTACCGAATTTCTCGGACGTGCCAGGCCTTGCCGCGTTACGGGTATTGTTTTGCTCTGTTTTATTTTTGAGTGTGAGCTCTCGTATCGTTCTTTACCGTGCGATTTGGTGAAGAAGGAGGAGAGGAGGAGAGATAGAGGAAAGAAAGGAGCGTGAGGCGGTTGGTACGAGGCGGGCGTATCCGGGTAACCAATCGTCGAGGCGCTCGAAATCATTCCGCGAGATCGCTGAGCTACTCGCGGCTCCAACTCCCCCCTTCTCCTCCCCTCCCTCCCCTCCTCTCTGGCAACCAATTCCCCACTCTTTTCACTCGGGCTCTTTTACCGGAGGTTAGACGAGGTGAGCCGAGGTTATATTCGCAATGCGTGCAGTCTTTTCGTTCCTCTCCCTCTCTCCCTTTCTCCTCTCCCACCGCTCCCCCGCTCCTGCCCCTTACTCGCCATTTCTTTCTCTTTCTTTCTCAATATTTTTCTCTTTCTTCTTCCTTGCTCCCTCGATCTTTCTCCTCATCTTTTCCTCTCCCTTTCACTCTCACCCTCCTCTCCCTCTTGCTCTCTCACTCCCGCAATGAAAGAACACACATGAAAAGTAGAGGTGGAGCTCTTCGATCCTCGCTTTAGCCTCTCTCAACTTCTTTACTTCTAAGTTGTTTTTTTTCTCATTTTTTCTTTTTTGCTCTCCCTTTTTTTTCTACTCCATCCTCCCATGCATACCTCCTCCCAAATATACATTTTTGTTCTTCCTTTCAACCTCCCTGTACGTACATGTGGATTTATACGAGCTTGTGCTCCCTCGTGTGTGTTTTATGGCCTCTCTTCGTACGCCGTTCGCCATTGGCCGCCATCTTGGATTTCTTCACTCCCTCTCCTAACTCCGATGTTTGCACGCTTCTCTTTTACATTCTGGCCCACCTTTTCGACTTCATTTTTCGGGAATGTCAATGTTTTCGTTTTAATTGTTCTTTTCATTCATGATATTTACATTCATTTTTTCATTTATTTCATTTTTAATTTGAATGGTGTAACAAATGATTAACAAATTATAATTATTTGTTTTTTAATACAAAATTGAATGATGTGTGCGAAAAATCATTTCTGTGCACTTTCAATTTTTTTATCACTGCTAAAAAGTGTTTCTCCTCTTTTGTATTTTTTAAAACTTTCATTGTGTTCGCTTTTTTTTTGTTTTAATTTTATTGCCATTACGCATACCCATTTTTCTGTCTACAACGAACCAATTTATCCCGAGATTCATTTTTTTTCTTCTCCCGTGTCATTGAGCTCTCGAAGTGAGTGGGTGGTAATGGCGCCATCGAGACGAAACGACCAAGAGGATCGTCGACAAATTAGTCTCACTCGTCTCGTCTCGTAACTGCATGATTATTGGGTCGTTGTCATTTTATTGCAATTATATCGGCGATACGTACTTGGGTAAACATTTCATTAATTTTTATTTTTATTTTCATTCGTTACCATCATGTAAAAAAACAATAATAAAAATAATAAAACGAGTCCGTTTATTGTTTTATTTAGACTGATTTTATTCATCAACATAAAAACTTTTTTTTGCATAAAAAATAGTTATATGAAATATTTGTTTTATGAATTTTTTTTTCACAAAAAAAAAAAAAAAAGAAGGAGAAAATCTTAAAATTCCATTTTTTTGTGTTTTTGAAAAAAGTTCAAGAGTATAAAATTAAAGAATAATAATACGACCATATAGTTCTAGAATTTTTTATTTAGCACACAAATTTTTTATTTCACAATAAAAAAATATTGTAAAAAATGAAATAAAATAAATGTACATACAATTTTCTCAGCGAAGTTTCGATGTTTCCTGGAAAAACGCCACGAGATCGCGCTTTCTCCTATACACTACGCATTTACGATCGCTCCAAGGTTTTTCCTTTTTTCTTTCATGAATATATATGTGTATATTTATGCCAGAGATTCCTGAGCTCGTTTCTCTTTGCCTCTCACTCGTTGGTCTATGAAAAAAAAGAAAAAAAAATGTACACACAAACCTCATCTAATGCGGAAACGCGCGTGGTCCATTTTCTCGTTGCTGATAGTTGGCGTGCTCTCCGGCAATTTAACTGTGGCGAATTTCACCAAATCTCGTGGAATTGTGCAAAAAATTACGACCAAGAAAAACAATCGTAGACACGCCTTAAATTTTCATCAATTGTTTCTATTTATGAGAATTTTGATTTTTTGGGAATTCGAATCGTGATTCCACGTAATTTTCCTTTTTTTTTTGATTTTTTTGAAAAATTCCAGCAATTAATATCGTTTACAATATTTTGTTTATTTGTTATTTAAATATAAATTGCGTTGGTGACGAATACAATTTTTAAAAACGATTCAAAAATCCATAGCGACATTATAGATGGGCAGTTACGATCGACGGGACTTCCCCGTTATCCCTCGATGCGCACGAGTCCTCCGATTGAGTAATCGAGTCATTAGAGTCATCATCACGTACACGAATGAGTCTCAGGCTGCGGAACTACATCGTGGCCATTTGCCCACGTAATATGTCTCTCGAAGCTCCTGCATTAAATCGTTTGTGTGTGCCTTTCTGTCTCCCTGACTGTCGAACCCTTTATTCAGTCGCCTACAATAATTTTTGAATTAATTTTACGATAAAAAAAAAAAAAATTCATGATTTGTACGAAATTTTGTCATTTTTATTCATATTTTTAATTGAAATGTAATCTTCTGAGTTAAAATGAAGCAAAGAGGCTGATAATGATGAGGATCGAATTATTGATCACTCAAAAACACTCAAAACAACCGATAGAATTGAACTGCACTCGAGCACTCAAAAAATGCAGCTGTACTGGCAAAAACCTCAACGATTTCCAACAAAATTCAAATGCACTTAAATGCACTCAATTGCATCGGAGTAAACTCATGTCCTGGTCAAACCACAAGAATTTACCGCAAAATTGATAAATTGGAGGGAAAAAGTGGAAAAAAATTGGAATTCTGTCACGTTTGATCCACAACTGTCAATTACTACTCGATTCGCGAACGCCGTTAGACCGCGGTTTCTTTCACACTTGACCGTCACGAAAACCAACCGAAACTGACAAACCTCGAAACTCGCTCTGACGCACTACCGAGACCTCATAGAAGATCGCGTGTCTAGCCACGTACAATTATCTTATTTTTTTTCTTTCTTGAAATATACGAAAGATTCGAGGAATCGTCAAATTGTCCTTATTCGAGGTAAACACTTTCGAAACGGTGTCTTTCTACACTAGCGACGGCTGCTCTAACTGTTCCCGCTTTCGTAATCCGCGATATCATTTTTTTTCACACCGTAAAACGTGGCACTCAAAAATTTGCAATTGCAATTTTTTCAAGCAAATTCAAATCGTAAATGGTCCATTTTCAAAATGCTCCCACTGCCATAATTTTCAAAATATCTAAATGATCCAAAATCCAAATTCTAAGTCTACTCTTTGGGGTTCCGAAACACACCCGTTGACTTAAAATTGATCCAAGAGTTTGACCAAAATGGCGCTCTAAAAGTCAACCCACAAAAATCCCAGTTTTTTATTTGAAATCCGCGATATATTTTTTTTGTTTTCCATTAATTTTCCACAATAATTGATATGATTTTCCTGATTCCATGTACATGCACATCGTGATTCTTAGCTTCCCAGAGTCCGAAACGAGGGATTAAAAATAAACTCTTTTCTTCCTTCCCTCTCTTTTTATCTCTATCTCTTTTTTTTTACGAGAGCGGTTAGTTAGTCAGGGCAGTTATACGATCCTCATAATTGCGGTTTATTGTCGAAATAAATATATACGACACGGAGCTGAGCGCTTTCGACCCGGTTTGAGGTTATAACGCCTTTTTCCCGGGATTTCAAATCAAGCTACAGTAACTTTTGCACCCCTCCATCCCCTGCCTCGTTCTTCGTTTATTTATTATTTTATAAACACTAGAAAAATGTCTGGTTAGAAAAAATTATGTAAATCAAATGAAAAAAAAAAAAAAAAACATTATTACATTGTTCGTCAAAACTAAACAATAACAAAGTATTTACAGTTGAATAAATAAAATTTAAAAAAATAAAAAAAATTCTTTATCTCCAACAAAAACAATAAAAAATAAAAATGCCACTAAACCGGAAGTCATGTAAGAATTACAATTGCGTTGGCCTCGAGCGATTGTTCGTCATCCCGATAATTTCGTATCAACGCGCGCACTTCTATGTCGATAATTACAGACATTTCTGGATCGATCGAAGAATAAAGAAGGAGGAAAAAAAAACTAAGCACGAAACCTAAAAAATTGTTGGTGAAAAAAAAATAAAAAAAAAACAATAATAAACGAGAAATAGTCGAGATGGAATTTTTACGAAAGAAGCGAGAATAGGAGGAAGGAAAAAAAATTGCTCGAGTCTCAATTTTCTCGACGAGGCATGAGCATTATGTACTAAGTCTACGTATGTGAAGAAAAAGCAAGAAAAACATATGTATATATATATAAATATATATACGCGTTATGTACAATTGTACATACATTCGTAAAAAAAAGAACTATATTTTATTGCACTCGTAATTTCCATACGTGCACGTGTTGGAGAGTGCATCATGCATTGCTTACGACTCGTATCTTTATGTGTATTTTTTTTTGTTTCAACTCTTTATGTTTTTTTTCCTACCTGGACTTTTCTGTACTTTATATAGTACGTTCGCGTTTTGCATACACATAAATATCTCTTTGGCAGTGAAAAAGACGAGGCATCGCGGCATAATTTGCCAAGTGGACCAATTTTAACTAATTAGAGAAAGAATTCAGTGTGCAAATGGCGAAAAGATCATTCGACCGATGGTTCTCCAGTAAAAATGCACTGTGCAGAATTTTTTTTGAGTGCACCAATTTTTTGAATCGTTTTCTAAGAGCTCATATGTCAGCGGATGCTTTAAAGTGATTTTTGGTCTTAATTGCACTCACAATTAATTTTGAGTGCATTTAAAGTAAAGTTTTTGAGTTTCCATGAGTGTGCACTCATAATTGCAGCACTTTCGAGTTGGGGAGTTTTTTCAATCATTTTTTGGAAGCACGGACGTCAGCTATCGATGCTAAGTGCGTTTTGATCGCTCTGAGTGATATTCAATTTGAGTTGCACTCAAAAAATTTTGTTGTGTGCAAAATTGGATAGTTTTTTTGTTTCTACGAGTACGTATCCATGATCCAAGAGTATTTGAGTGCCCATGATTCATTTCTGTCACTTACAACCCTCGCAAAATGCGTTTTTAGACATTTTTGAGTGCGTGGGATGGTTCGGTCAATAATGCACTAAAAAAATATATAAAAATATATATTTAACCGTAATATACACAGCGATAATTCTACAAAGTTGATCGTTGAGTTATCGCCTCGTTACCTTCGTAAAAATGGTGGAAAGATCGAAAACAAGTTAGTTTCATAGAACCGTGTCTATGTCTCGTATATATATTTATTTAAACTGGAAATATTGAGCGATAAAGTGGCACTTGATAATATTGGCTCGTTTGTCACGTTTAGCGTGTCTCGCACGTTACAGATAGCCTCGATATTTGTAACGAGTACAAAAGTTACGAGTGCGAACGTCCGAGGACAACAGAGTACGAAAAAAAAAGGGAGCTTTGAGAAATTAGTTCGAGCCGATAATGACTGACGTTCGATACGAGCCTCGACGATAAAAAAAAATTGTAAAAAAAAAAAATTATTATCATTTTTTTTTTTCAACTAAGGAAAATGATGGTAAGAAGAAAAAAAATTGTTACGTGACGGCCGAGGGGGCGAGCGCGCTTTTCACGATTAGGGAAAGTAGCTGGACGCCTAGGCTAGTGTTTATACGCGATAAAAGTTAAATGGCAAAAACTTGCAACACGACATATATTTTTATGACATGTATACATGTGTTTATGTACATGGATATAATTTTTTAATATTTTTATGTAACTCACACGCGTGTATATATAAAATGAAAATATATATGTTTATGTATACTTTGTGTATTTATTATGGGGAAAAAAAATTGTTAAATTGCTGACCACAAAGAAGATCATTATTTAATGGAACTTTCGTGACCTTTGGTCATTCACGAATATTTTTTTTTTTCATTTTTTTTTTTTTTTATTATCAATGAATTATTCATCATGATTATTTTTATGACGTACTGTTAAACGCGAAACGTGTAATTTATTAATTCGTCAAATGGCAAAGAGAAAAATTGATATAAATTTTCTTCGTTTTTATTCTGAATCCAAAATTATCTAATGGGTTGTTTTTTGTTTTGTTTTGAGAACAGATGCGACAAAAAATAAATAAAAATCGATTTCTAATCGATTCCCTCGAAAGCACATTTTTTCTTGTTTCAAAAATAACAAAAATAAAATACACTTTTTGGGTCTGTAGGAGAAATGAAATTTCAGCATTGGAAATATTATGATGAAGAACGAAAAGGAGGAAGAAAAAAAGACACAAAATCAGGAGGACCCTCAAATTATGTCCGGACTCGTTTTCCCGTAATGATAGTGTCGTGAGGGTAAAAAAGGGCGAGCACACGATTTGGAGTATGGATAGATGAGAAAAGGTGCCCCAGCGACGGTTAAACACGAGCTCGTCCATTTCGAATCGAAGATCAAAGAAATAACCATTTTTTTCGTCATTTTTTTTTTTTTTTTCATTTTTCGAGAATAGCACGAGGTCGTTTCTCGATTTAGAACGAAGAGCTCACAAATTGTCTCTTTTCCAGGACTTCGAAACGAGAAAGTGTTTTTGTCCCTTTTTGCTGCCAAAAAAAATAATCTTTTTATTTTTTTCTAAAAATAAACAACATTTCTGTGAGGTGGAGAGTTCAAAAACTGATATTTTGGTGACAGGTGGGAACGAGACGTTTTTCTGCCTTCGCCACAGTCCCTTAATCCATCGTAGACGTTTTATCATTTTTTTTTTCCATTTTTTTTGACAATTATAATTTACGATTCGAAAAAAATGATTGTCTCATTCTTAATGACAGAAATATCGATAAATTACTGCAATTAGAATCTTTTTCTCATAATTAATTCATTGCGACACTTTTTTATTTAATTTAGCCCCTTGTTGACACATTGAAATTTGGCCATTGACACACTGGGTCAATTTGACCCGGAAGGTATTTTCACTGAAATACAAAATATACAAAATGTAATTGTTTTGATGAAATTATCGAAAGTTTTGACTTATGGAAAATTGAGCACTTCATACTGATAAAGAAGTATTTATTTTGACAATCGAACTAGATTTGTTAATTCTGATGAAAAAGCGTTGGCAGTCCTGAGAAATATTTATGCGATAGGAATCGTAAAAATAGAAAAATCAGTCCGGGTCAATATGACCCAGAGTGTCAACCAAGGGTCTATAACTGAATTTGAATTTTCGATGAATCAGGATATTCAATGAACATTTTTCGTGATGATTTATCATCGACGAAGCAAAAGTGACACAGCATCCCCGTCAATGGTCATGAAGGGTGAAAAAAATGGCCTCGTGTCTCTTAAAAGAGAAGGAGAGAAAAAAAAGAGAGATGAAGACTCGATCGACTGAAAGAGAGTCGAGCTTTCCATGAATGCAGTCCGTTGAACGGAGACCGTGAGGATCGCGGCGGCAGCTCGTTTGATATAGTTTTTACGATATATTCCTCCACTCGTTGGGTGTATATTTCCCCCTCCCCTGCGCCCTACGAACGTTGCTGAACTCTCCGAAGACCGAGAGAAATACCACGTGCGTTCCGTTGCATCTCCTTCTCGCGATCAATCCTCGTTTCCGCTCTTAATATGAGAAAAAAGTACAGTCATTGGCCACTCGAGCCAGTGGTACCATAAGAGCGCATGAGATCGACAGAGACAGAGATATGCCAATAACTGTCTTTTTCTTTGTTCTTAAACTGACAATCATTGTATTTCGCTCGAATTTCTTTTTAAACTCGTTTTTTTCGGATTCTCAGTCACAGTGTCAGACCCAAAGTCAACCAGAAGGGCCTAAGACTCATTTTTCAAAATTTCCTTCGAGGTTAACGAACGAGCTAAGATCTAGCCTTCAATAGATGGAGATAAAAAATTTATTAACTCGTGAATTAATCTAGATATTAAGCCAAAATTTGGCACAACTTTGAAACACACTTGCAGCCTTCTGTGACTAAATTTTCAAACGAAAATAATGAACCGTGAAAGTTTGGCAGAATTTTGAAAAAAATAAAAATTTCGGTTGGACACGAAATTCGTGTTGTTTTTGTGAAATAATGACGGAGCGATGTTTCTTTCGAGTTTTTGTACATTCTTGATTCAAGTTTAAAGAAACTTTGTTACATTGGCACGTTTTTATGATTTTTAATACATTTTTTTTTGGATTTTGTTGATTTTGCAATGTTTGCTTTTTCCAAGTGGCCAATCACTGTACCTTTTGCCTTAAAATGGAAGATACGGTTGCAGGAATGGTATCCTCTCGTTTCAGCACGAGTTCCAATGGTTAGGAGGGCACACAATGGCAATCCAGAGCGCCCTACGAGAACGTTTCGAGTTGACATTCTTCTGCAGTCGTCCTCGCGAATCTTCTTCTTCTCCTTTGCTTTTGTGTGCAGTGTATATGTGTGAAAACCTTTCGAGGCCAAGGATCGTAAATTTTTCTCCGCCCCGCCAACAAAACAGAGCCCTTGAGCTTCGATATCTTGCTTCCAAAGAGAATTCTCTCGTTACAATATATTTTACAATGCAGCATGTATTTTCTCCCCCTCACTCTTTTAATTCTTCGTACGAATAAAATCATTGTTTTCTCCCTCGAATTTATTCATTGCCTTTGATCCAGAATTCGTTCCAATTTAATCCATTAAAGAAATACCATGCTGTGTAAAAAACTGTAAATAACAATTTTTTTTTTTTCAAATTTCAAATAATTCCAAAAAACGATTCAAAACTTAAAATTTATTAAAAAAACGTGTTTTCGAAAATCGTCAAAAATTCGCAAATACTCTACAGCATTGATAAATATTTCAAAAACGTTTTTCAAATTGTCTAAAACCTTTCAAATAATTTTTTTTTCTAATTTTTGCAACTTCTAATAATTTTTTTGCAGAAAAACAAAAAAATCCCAAGGTTTCATCAAATATATAGATATATGAAGTTTGGAGAGTCCTTTGAGGCTTGGAGCCTAGTTCTGTAGATGGCGCCAGTTGGTTTCATTGTTACAGAAACCCTTTCGTCCGAAATGCATTTTCGATGAGCCAAAAATCCAAAAAGAGTAATTAAAAATTAAAAAAAAAAAAATAATTTAATAAACTTCATTCAACTAACGAAATAAAATTTTTACGACTATATTTCGTATAAAAATGAATAATAGTCATGATAAAATTGTTTAATAACAAAAGTAAAAAAAAAAAGAAAATCAACAAAAAAACGTTGACCTTAAAAAATCGTAATTTTATTGATCATAAAACGTGCGAAAAAAAAATTCTGAACGTCGTCATTCGAACGTACGAATCGAGAAAGTCTCAAAGAGGTAAATTCATGCTTGATGCAGTGTTCGAAAAAAAAAAAAAAACGATAAAAACATAAAAGACATTGACTTTCTCTCGTATAACTCTTCGTGGGACACGTAAAATAAGATGAAAAAAGTACAAAAAAAAAAAATGTGTAAGGATGGGAAAAGAGTCGACTCATGTTCTGTGCACACCTGATGCACTTTTCATGCAAAAATTCATCTTCGATTTAACCTCAACAGTCGTTACAACGAAAATGCATCTGTATGGGGCATTCCGTGTAAAACGATTATACGGTTCTCGTAATATTCGTTCAATTTACTTCTCGATTTTTTTCAGCATTCTTTCGAGTGTTCTACTTATGGTCAAATTTTATTGGATTTTATTTTTCGTTATTTTTCGAGATAAAAATTATAGAATTTGAATAAAATTCATCGATATGAAAAATGCTCGAAATTTTGTTTTATTTTAAGATTTCCAACTTTTTTTTCATCTTCACAATATTTTGGTTCTTTTTGACAATATATATATATATATATATATACACACGTATAATATATAATAAAATATATACGTACAAGTTTTTCGAACTCAATGATCACTTGAATTTAAGCTTTCGAGGATTCGTTCCAACGGTTAGTTGGTAAAAAACACTTGAAAAAAAAAAAAAAAAAAAAAAAAAATTCGAACACAACATTACACGATTGTGAATAAATATACGGGTCATTCTAGACCGAAAGATTTTTGGAAAATAGATAAATATATAATCAGCAGTTTTGAAGTGAAATAAAATTCGAAACAAAAAATCAATAAAAAATCCAAAATCATTGTTTTTTAAATTTTAACTACAAAAATCTATAAAAATTCGACAAAAAAAATTGTATTCATCCAAAAATTCGTTGAAAAAAATAATGAAAATCTATAAATCATTGCAAACAGTACTTTGTCGATTTCTTACATGACAAAGCGTAAAAAAAATTGCTAAATAAATATTATAAACTCACATGAGACACAGGGTTGTCATAAATTTAAAAATCCCCCATATATGGGCCCTTCGTTTGAGCTCGTCGATGAAATATGTCAAGTTTTGAATATTCGTCAATAAAATTTGAAACAGAAAATCAATAAAAAATCCAAAATCATTTTTTTTTAAATTTTTACTACAAAAATGTATAAAAATTCGACAAAAAAAAATTGTATTCATCCAAAAATTCGTTGAAAAAAATAATGAAAATCTATAAATCATTGCAAACAGTACTTTGTCGATTTCTTACACGACAAAGCGTAAAAAAAATTGCTAAATAAATATTATAAACTCACATGAGACACAGGGTTGTCATAAATTTAAAAAATCCCCCATATATGGGCCCTTCCTATGGGCTCGTCGATGAAATATGTCAAGTTTTGAATATTCGTCAATAAATTTCGAAACAGAAAATCAATAAAAAATCCAAAATCATTGTTTTTTAAATTTTAACTACAAAAATGTATAAAAATTCGACAAAAAAAATTGTATTGATCCAAAAATTCGTTGAAAAAAATAATGAAAATCTATAAATCATTGCAAACAGTACTTTGTCGATTTCTTACACGACAAAGCGTAAAAGAATTGCTAAATAAATATTACAAACTCACATCAGACACAGGGTTGTCATAAATTTAAAAATCCCCCATATATGGGCCCTTCGCTTGGGCTCGTGGATGAAATATGTCAAGTTTTGAATATTCGTCAATAAAATCGTATATACATAGAACCAAAATATATATAAATATATATATAAATAATAAATAAATATATACATATATGTGTGTCAAAGGGAAACGTACATTCGTTGGGTACCCACTCCTCGTGTAATACGAAGGGTGAAACAATAAAAGCGACGAACGACAATGAGGATTTAAGTGGCGACCTCAATGATATCAACTGCAGGCCGGAATAGAATTCAATTGAATTGAAGAAACGGTCGAGGGGAGGCTCGTACAGTTCTCTCTCTCAGTTTCTTTTTTTTTTTTTTTTTTTTTCAACTCTGTCGTGACTGACGTTTCGTGTGTTGCGAGCAACTTCGTCATTGACGTCTACGAGAAAAACTTCTTTTTTTCTCCTCTTTTTCGTCCTCTTCTTCTTCTCCTTTTTCTTCTTCTTTTTCTTTCGATTAAATTCATTCGTCGCAGCGTGTCACGCGAGTTTGTCGTTGCACGATTTTTTAAAAAATACAAATGATTCATAAAATAAAACAAAACTTACTTCTCCCCGTTAAAAAAAAACTGCATCCCTGACTTTTTTCGAAGAAAAAAAAAAAAAAAAAAAAAAAAAACAATGTTTTCTTTGCAAAAAAATTCCTGATCCTTACAAAAATCGACAAAAAATTGAGTAAATAAAGCAGGAAAGTCTCAATTCAATCTCTATCCTCATCATTTTTAACATTTTTTTTCAAAACGCATACAAAAAAACAATGACAAAAATACTAGAACAAAAAAAAGAACGAAAAAATCCAAAAACATCAAAATCTTTTGCACTTTTTAATTTTTCTAACAAGCAGAAAATTGAGTAAAAATGATACGTCGTAAATAAGACAGAACATTCCAAGGCTCGTTGAATTCTACGCGAAAAAAATGAGTCCGTGTAAAGAAAGAAGCAAAAAAAATGAAAAAAAAAATGAAAAAATAATATATATATATATATATAAACATATAAATATATGTAGTAAATAGATCGCGCACCGCGGGATACTTTAATTACATAATTTATAGAGCGGTTGATACACTGTGTAACTACAAATCGGTGTAGCATGCTGATAATTCGTGAGGAGGGTGGAGAGAGAGAGAGAGAGAGAGAGAGAGAGAGAAAAAAAGAGAGGAAAAAGGGAGGGGGGGAGCGTCGATCGCATCCGATTACCAGCATTATTACGTACATCGTTGCACTTGGTACCTTAACGTGTATATAAACATACAAATAAAAAGATACATATATGTATTTAAGGCTTTTGTCGCATTCCAGTATCATACACGAGAAAAATTATGATATGAATATATATATATATATTTATGTTTTATGTAAATATATGTATATATTGTGAATATTGTACAATCACGTTTTACATTGTCACGAATAGAAACACGCGAAATGTCACTCGTTCGAATTTTCGTTCACCACTGCCATCCATTCTCTGACGTGCATTTTCATTTTATTTGCAATTCTACTTTTTAAACGAAAACTTCTGTTTTTTCTACGAATTTATAAATAATTGTAAGTTGAGTGTGATTATTTTTTTTTTTTTTTTTTTTTTTTTGGAATTTGTTATTGAAATTTTGTTTTTATTGCTGGTCGAAATGTTTAAGAGAAAATGAAGTCAATAGGGGGAATAAATAGGAATGAATAAATTTATTTTTATTAATATTTTATTTTGATAATTGATAATTTGACGAAGATTTTATTGTATTTTATTTATTTTCTATATTATGTTTTATAATAAGAAAATTTCAATTTTTAAATAAAATTCAAATGAATAAATTGCGTTGATAAATAAATACATTAATTTTTTCAATTTAATTAATTCGTTGAATAAAATTAATTCTTATAAAGAAAAATGGCGTTAAAAGTTACGAAAACATGAAAATAATTATTTTTATTCATTTTATTGCAATTTTTTTGTACTGTTTACTTTTCTGGTATAAATAAATTTGAATCACAAATCAAAATAATGAAAAAAGTGTAATAAGTGACGAAAAAAAAAATTGGATTTATAAATTATGAAAAATTGACTATAGACCAATATTTTATTACAGAGACTTGTGAATATTTATATTTATATATATTTTTCGTACATATATATAGAGGAAGAAACCGCGGTACTTGCAACCAGAACGAATTTTGCCGAGGGCTCTTGAGGGTTTTGCACAGTGGTCGGGGTTTCTGTCCTGACTGGAGAACCCTCCGGGGTATGTGAGAGAGAAAAAGAGAAAGAGAGAAAGAGAACAACTCTTTGCGGTGCAATGCGAAAGAGTTTTCTCCTCACTGTTGCTCTCTCAGTCTCTTTTTTTTGTCCTCTCTCTCTCTCTCTCTCTCTCTTTCTCTTTCTCTCGTACATTCACCAATTCTTCAGCAACCAAGAGAGAATTACATGTGTGTTAAAAAAAATATATATATGTCGATGTATCCAGAAATATGGTCCACTTCATGTAAAAAAAAAAAATGAAAAAAAAAAAAAAAAAAAAAACTCAGGTTTTCATTAAAAAAAAAAAAGAGCTAAAATTTTATAAGAATTTAAATTTTTAGACAGATTTGTATTATTTTTCATCATTTTCGATCAACTTACGTTTCAATTATTAATTCGACTGATTTATAAATAAATTATTATTTCATCAAAAATTGTTCAGCCGAATTATATTTTTTAACGTGTTTCCTTCATTAAATAAATTTCGAAAGTTTCTTAATTCAATGAAATTGAATAAAAATTGAATAATTAATAAAAATAATGTTAAAGGGTTGAATGAATTTTGTAAAAATTTGAAAATTTGCTTGAATTAATTGAATTTTGAATTATGAATGGAATTGCCCATATATATGTGTATGGTAACATTTCATGGAGGGACGAAGCGACGAAACGGACTGCCACATGAAAACGTGTATGGAATAATGGGGCGCGGAGAGTGAAGTGCCACGTTTTCCCTCTCGCTTCCTCATCGCGAATTGCTACTGCAAATATATACGTGTAAAAGTATTAAAATATATGTATATATGGAATTCTGCCTGTGGTACGAAGTGGGCATTGTTGGCCCACATGCTCGTTCGAACAAACCGCGCTGATCGACTTCGTAGGAACAACACATGGGAAGGAGAGCCAGGAGCAGTAGCAGCAGCAGCACATACACGTACACACTCGACCGTTTCTTTTTTTCAATTTTTTTTAATTCGTTTCTTCGTCCACCCTCCCTCGGTGAGGTTCTTCACTCGCGAGAGCCTCTTCTCTCGTCCTTGCTCTATTTTTCACTCCCAATACAGTCAAGATCAAAAAAAGAATTATTTTATACAAAAAACCAAAAAAAAAACTCCATTTTCCTCGTTTTTTGGGCCCACCATTTAACTGGAGAACACTTAGGGGTTGTTTTCACCCCTGAGACGTTTTTTCTCACTGCTCGAGCCTTTTGCACCTTCCGAAAAATTCCAACCCCAAGAATCCTCACCCTTATTCAATTTCATCCCTTAATCTCAACCCCCAACCCCTGCTGTAATAATTTCTTAACTTTATTTACGAAATTAAGACGAAGAGTCCATGGAATGATTTTTTCACCGTTTTTTCTATTCATATTACCATTTTCCTCATTTTCTCGAATGATTGCATCTCAGAACAAATTATTCCCATGTTTTTGGGCCTACAATTTAACTGAAGAACACTTGGGAGTCGTTTTCACCCCTGAGACGTTTTTTCTCACTCCTCAAACTTTTTTCACCTTCAGTAAAATTCCAACCTCAAAAAATTCACCCCCACCCCATTTTTCCCCTTCAGTTCCAACCCCTCAGCCTCTGCTGCAATAATTTCTCATTTATATTTACGAAATTAGGCCAAACAGTCTACCGAATGATTTTTTTTTCATCTTTTTTTTTTTTTTTATTTTCATTTTTCTATTGCTCTCATTTTCTCAGACGATAGCATCTCCACACAAATGATTCTTTTGTGACGTAACACGTGGATATTTGATACTGTAATGTGTGTACACGTTACATCGAACCCTTGACAATTCCACTTGATTCGAGTCCTACATTGTTAAATATGTATATAGTGACAGAACTCGTCGTCTCGTCTTGGTCGTCGCCTTCGAGTCGAGATTTATTGAATGAGTACATAACGAGATGCACACATAGATATATGTGTGTATATAGATTCGAGATGGCCACAGGGGTAACCCTGCACGTGTCGATCCTCAATGGACCAATCAAAGCTCACCCTCTTCTTGTGAGTTCACGCTGTGTTAGCCACTGGGACATATACATATATATATTTCACCCACACTCTATTTTCATGTTGCCCCATCGTGTGAGACATTCGCATACACACATAAGAGGGTATTAGCCTAATACGATTCTCGTAATATGAAGTGTGTGCACGTTTATCGGTGTGGAACGTCAAGAGTATCAAATAAAACAGATTTTCATATGAAATTGTATTTTTATTTATTTCGTCAAATTTAATTGATTTTTATGTGATTTTTAGCGATGATTTTATGACAGAAATGCAAATTATTGATGGGTTTATCATTTTTTAATGAATTTTTATTTAATTAATTTTTAATAATTATTTTTATTTGATTTATTAACGATTATTGTGGCGAGGATGCAAATTATTGGTTGGTTTAGAATTTTTTCATGAATTTTCATTTAATTTTTTAATTTTTATTTTTTTATCTTCATGTACTAAAAGTCTTATAAGATTTACTGAACTCGTAGACTGGGGTTTGGCCAATTGAGTGCATCTGTCTCATGAGACTGGTCACCGGGTGACCTCGGACTCTTATCAAGAGCGTTGATGCAATAAGAATCAAAATAAAGACGATGGCATCGAGGAGAGAAAAGAACGAGCGAATAAGAGTTAGACTTGAGAGAGTTAATTTGTTGTGAGTCCCACTTGAGAAGCCCGAAATCTCAGCATCACTTTTGTCCCCTTACTCATTCGTAGACTAGTAGTTTATTTCTTCATTTTTATGTGTAGATTTGTGCCTCAAGCTGGAAAGTTAGTTTAAAAAAAAATAGGGAAATCGTGAGGGCACTCAAAGTTGACCTCAAACTCATGATTTCATTGTCGATTGGGGTTGAAATGCCCCCAATCTTTGCATCATCATAAAACGTTCCTGGTATGCGATAAAAAGGTTTTACCATACACCATTCGCTTCGTTTTTTTATTACGAAGAGAATGGTGTATGATAAACTCATGTTTGATCAATATTTAAGGATGAAAACTCTATGAAATTAATAAAAGGTTCGAAAAAATGCAAAAAATAAGGTTTTTCACGATTATATATATTTGGGTCGTTTTCAACCCCATTAATTATTATTCATTTTATTAAAGATACACACAAATTGTAAAAAAAAATTGAAGAATTTAAATTCGAAGAAAACTTAACAACAATAAAACCTAAAACTCACCTCTTTTGACTGACCTTAAATTTGCACTTAACTGACACTCTGTAGCGCACTCAATTCGTTACAGTGAAACTTGCACTCAAACTCAACATTGCATCGATACCAAAACGTGAAGTTCTTCACAATTTAATTCATGTATTCACACTCTGGACACGTTAGAATTAAAACAAGCATGAATTAAATGAGATTATTCTAGCGTGCACTCAATTTAAAAAGTTGATACGTGGAGAGGTAGACATTTAGAGGGAAGATAGCTATGAATTATATCCGAGTTAATGATTAGATTAATGTTGGCAATAAATGTCAAAGACCAAGAATCAACGTTATTTAAAACGTACACAAGCATCGGTATAGTTGAATTAAGTATTCGAACATTTCACTGTCCTCTGGCCACTAAAAAACAGACACACACATGGACACGCGAGAATTGAAAGGGAGGAGGTGGAGACTCGCGTTTAATTCTTCGCTTCCGGTCAAACCCGCGTTACGCGCACGCACACGCGCATGCGGCTCCGAAATGAAATTCCACGTTCGGATTCAATTGGAAGGTCACCGGAGACCGAAACGCACACGTTCAACCAAAACCTACGGGGATTGCGATCCATGGATCTTTTTTCTCTCTCTATCTTCCATTTGCCCGAGGAGACCACCCACACGGATACGCACGCCATCAACGTGATCAGGAAGTTCCCACTGTACAGCTCAAGCGCATCATGAGTCAAAAAATGCATTACTTTACTTAAAGAAGTATACCGCAGCATCTACAGATCCGAGCGAGTTCATTCTGCGCTCATTTGATTCAGAATCGTTTGCCCTTCAAAATGGCGTTTGGTTTATTGAGCTACGATTTTTTGTTGATTTTTGGCTGATTTTCAAAGTTAACAGATCGATAGCGATTTTTCAACCTCTTTTTTGACCTCTGCTCTCTTTCAAGGTCACTCAAGGTCATAAATATTTTTTTTCCTATCGTCCATATATGGTTTTCCAACGAGAATTTTCTGCTCTTCAAGAATCTGAAGCCAGTTTTATCGTACGCTCAAAATTGTTCCGTTGAAATGAGAAAAAGTGTCGATACTGATTTTTTTTTTTTTTTTTTTTTTTTCAGCGCAGGAAAGAAAGAAGTAAATAAATGGAGCACGAAGCGCGTGGCAACATATCTCGCTGGTGTACGCGACGTCGTGGGGGTTAATTGAATCAAGCGGCACGCAAGCAGCTCTGTATACACACAGAGACGGGTCAGCGGAGGTCAAATCGGTAATGGGACCAAGACCCCCTTAATTTACCATGTGGTCCGTGAAACCGAGAGAAACGGAGAACCTCGTATCGACGATAATAGTCGCCAATGTGTGTACACACATGCAGTACACGCTGGACTGATTTGAACGCAATCGATTCGATTGACGTTCGACCCCAACGACTCGATCCCAATGTGACCTTGAACTCTTTGACTTCATCAGTGCACGCTTTTCCATGAATCTTTAAACAAATAACACGATCAGCACGAGAAGTGACTGAACGCACAAATTGAGGTCAAACACGCCTTGACCTTGGGACAGTTTGGAGGTCAAAATCGTATTTTTTTTAAAAGACAATGAAATTTTCGAGTTCTGAACGAATCTGATGATGAAAAAATGAACATTGCATCTTCGGATTCATATTCTTGAAAAATAGACTCTTATTTTCTTACTTCCATACATAAATGAATGTAAAAAAATGATTAAATTCTTCATATTGATTGCTTTCATGAATTATTCCAATGAGTATCCCACGGGTTGATTTAAAGCAATATCCAGTTGAATTGCATCATTACAACATCATTAAATTGTTCAATTTGAAGATGTTCTATGGGAATTATTTGATGACGTTGAAAGCGACCATTCTCAAGTTCCAATTTCGATGGATAGACTGTGTGTGAAGCTCGAAAATATTCCATTGTGATTATGTGAGAAGTGTGACCAATAATTCTTGATTAGAAATCTCGGCTTAATTTTCGATCTATCGGGGCTTGTGATCTCGGTGTTGTGTCTTGAGAAAGGCGACGATGTAAGGACAAAAACACAGTGGTGAATAAGAAGAATAAAAAAAAAATTAAAAAAAAAATTAAAAAATGATAAAAAGAAAGCAAGTACGAGGCGAATAAGGGCCAAGTATCCCATCTGGTTCCAGACTCGTGGACCACTCGGAGCGAGTATCCATCAATCACGAATGTCCACCTCTCGCTCTCCACGTTCTATCTCTCTTGTTTGACGGTAGCGGCCTCGTAAGAAACTCAGGAGAGCCCTCGGACGCGGCGTCACAGAGAAACTCTTTTGCTTCTCTTTTTACCTGTACATCAACATATACAAACTTCTCTTTCTCGCCTTCGGGGTCCTCGCGCAAAAACCTATAATAATCCTCCGACTTGTACGACTCTCGAATCAAGCTCTGGTAAAAAACTACGAAAAACGTATAAAAAAAGAAAAAAAGTAACAATAAAAAACGTTAACGTACTTTCGGCATCAGAGCTGGAGAACAATATTTCTTCGTGTTGAAATAAAGTTCCATTTCTCTACTTGAAGATGAACGCTTTGTGATCAGATTAAAATAAATATTTTTTGAGCTATTGGTCCCACTCGAAAGAGCAAAATAAGGACCAGCTTGAAGGGTGGATTGGCAGTTTAATTGGCAAGTGATTTCAAGAAAGAAGAGAAGATTGTCACAGGAAGAATTCCGGGAGGAGAAATGTCAGGTTTGATGGAATTGCCAGTGAAACGGTAGCCGAGAGTGACTTTTCTTCCGGGTGTTTGCCAATAAAGGTGAGGCTGTATCTTGCTTGGTAGAAGGTCCAAGAATCGAGAAGACCTGCCAAGATATCCAAGTTGAGCTGACGTATGAGAAGAGATCTTGAAGCTAGAGAGCGAAAAGGAGAGAAAATATGAGGAGAAAATAGTTAAGAATGAAGATAGAGAGAGAGAGAGAGAGAGAAAGAGAAGCTGAAAATTCTCTGTGGAAGCGCGCGAGATTGTGTGTTAATGTATGGCTGGCATTCGGACGACAAGCGTGACAAATTGCTTTATTAGGTCGGTCAGCCCCGGGAGCCCCTTTCCAGAGTTCTCTTCGTGTTAAACATATATATATCTCACATCGTCCTGATGCTGCATCCGTGATTGTTTCGAGATTCCCTCTTGTCCCTTGCCACCTCCTCCTCCTCCTTCTTCTTCTTCTTCTTCAGCATCCTCCTCAATTCACACTTTGTATTATTCTCTTGGTTCTTTCATCGTTATGAAATTTTTTCTTCTTCATTCTCTTCTCTTGCTTTTGATCAAACCACCAGCAGCATCTCTTTGTATCGAAGCGCTTCCTCCAGAGCTGATTTGCACCGGAGACAAAACAGACATTGTATTACCAAAGTGAATAGAGAAACGAAGCGACCAAGATTCGAACTACGCTGCGGGGAGCCACGTGCCCCCCTCCTCGCCAGCGACCGAGAATCCGCTATTCAAAAGGTCCATGGTGAGAACATCCACTACTGTTTGTGTTCTTCACTCTCTCGTCGAAGCCACTTGGATTCATCAATAAAAATCATTCCATGGCTATCCGATTGTGTTTATGATCCAAAGGGTCATGTGGCAGACGTTCGATTCATCAGGGTTCACTTTGATGCATTCCCATGCCGCGTTCTAAAACTTGGCTTACATGGGATCAATCGTTGGATCAAGAAACAGATTGGTAGAGAAGTTGGAAACTGTCCTGGTGAGATTGGTCTTCATGGAAATTCATCACCGATTGGTCCACCAAGTCTGACTGGAAAAAACAAAACACATTCAGGTTGCTCTTTTTTGCCACGAGTCCGCAGACAGTTTCGTGGTGACAAGACTGTCTTCAGACGCGATGTCATTAAGACTACCACGGCCCGAAACAACTTGGTAGTTCCTTTTCCAAGTCTTCTTTCATTGTCGTCGGTTGCGTTATTTCTTGCTCGGACTCCAGAACACCAGCCGAAAGTTTGGGACCTCGGAAGGAGCCGTCCCCTTCAAACACTTCCTCTCCTTTCCGTCCCACGTTTCTCCAGCTACCATCAACCTGCCTGCTCAGGTTATTAACTCACCGGGGTTAATTACCGGACCAGCACTTGAGCAAGCCTACTACCAAGCTCCAATAAGTTTGCTGCGGCTGAAATCAGTTGCCTCCGCTTGATGGTTGTTCACCCGGACGGTTAACGATCTATCGGCACCTTGGCACGGCTTACACGTGGCTTCGTTATCCACTGAGGTACACTACAGAGTTACCGTGAAACATCGTCGACTCCGTTATTCTGGTGACAGGTGTCGAAATACACGGTGATAGATGACATCCAGACAATCTTCTTTTTTGCTTTCCAATTTACCGTTTACGGACCCCAGGAAAAATAAGCAGGACCATCAAAGAGCCCCTGCAGGAACTGGAAGCTTGAAACTTCTTCTGATTCCTAAGGGGAACAGTGGACAATATTTCCATCAAGACTGGAATCAGCAAAGTCGTCATAATGACCTGCCGTCATCTCCGGGAACAACATCTAGGCTTTATCAGGTTTGCAGCCACCAGCTGCCTCATCAACTTCTTCCGTACAGGCAACTAGTCAGAAATCTGTGATAACTTCTTCCATAAAAGTATCAGGAAGTAAATCATCCACAATAACGTCAATCACTTCTCGCATGACAAGGGCCTAGCTCTTCGATCCGGGTACCCGTTACAATCGCAAGCGGATTGTACTCTTGCGTCTGGTATTAAGTGGGACATGGGAACAGCCCGGATTTCTGGTCGAGCGTCACGTAGCTCACGTCGGGTCTCGTCAATGAGCGCATAACGAAGGAGAATGAGCTAGTTGAGTCGGTTTGATACATCGGCGACATCGCCGCGCAACATTCATCTGCATAATTCATTCTTATCAGTGCGATTCCACGACAGGGATCCTCAACCCTCGTGCTTGGATCATGTCCAAGTTCTATCTGTCTAGTCTTCTGGCTGATGCCCATCCGGGCCATTTGTTCTTGGGTCCAATTGTTCAAAGAGGCCTCTACTGAGAAAGAATAATCAAACAGATCTTGGCATTGAAGCAAAAGAGGTCTAGGAGCTTCGGGTGGCTGAAGTACTTGAGGGAGTTTGCAAAGAATTAATTAACCACAAGGTTCCCCTAGACGAATAATCTGCCAAGTGGTCTTTCATCTTACCGAAGTGTCATTCTTAATCCGCAGTAATGTTTATTATGACCAGCCACCAATTGAGTATCAATAACTTTACGATGAGCCTAAATTGGATGTGCCTATCAAATCATGATTCATCTGAATGTTTTCTGGAAACTTTGCAATTGGAAGACGCGTGATCATCAGTTGCCAGTATAATTCGTTATGAGAATAAATCCCCCTCTTTTGTGAGTGTGCTTCCAAGACGCCCACGGTATTTACCCGCTCTGAATTCCACACTCGTTGTCGCCCCCTCGCGAAATGTTGCTCATCGCACGAGCTGGCTCGAAAGTTTCCGAGTGCTCCAGATGTCGTATAACGCCTGGACTTACGGGGTGTCCATTGAAGCATCAGCATGTATAAGACACTGAGGTAATTTCCTGATCATCTTATGGGTACATGTCATCAAGAAGGGCCTGCCACAACAGCTCGATGAATCTCAGTTGTCGTTGGATGCCATGAGATGAAGCTTGATGCTAACTCTCGTGTCATCTTCTGACTGGATGACGTCACTATCGTCTCTCGGTCAGACGACAATAGCCGAGCAAGAGAGATAGACTCAGTACTTGAAGTGGTTTGAAGACTACTTTGGGGACACCCCGTACCACAACCCAGATGTTTTAAGAGGCAAGCAACTGGGTACACTCGTAGCCGGAGAGTGAGTTGATGCGAGCCGCGTATCACGAGAAGGAAGTTCAATTTAACTCAATAAAGGACAATCAGAGGCCGACGGCGAGCAGAGACGAGAGTACCTCTATTCCTCTTGTTGCTCAATGGGCATCGGCCGATCTATGCCTTGTCCGAGTGACTCGCTGTTTATTTTTCTATGTAAGTGTCTTTTCACTCACCATTCTGTGTACCAAGCTATCGCTTCGATGTTTTCCAAGCTTCAGCCTTTCTTGACACAATGTTAAGAGGCAGATGATACTTCATTGATCAAATGTTCCTTTCTTGGTACCATTTTGGTTTCCCACGACATTCTCACGACTAATATGAAGATTGGTCCACCCATGACCCGGAACAATCTGTTGGATTAACCGTACAGCCAGGAAAGAGCAACCCACGCAGTCCCTCACGACTTTCTGGTCCTTGCTCATCGGAGCATCCTCGGAGCAGATGACATTCTGGAGCTACTGGAAGAAAAAAAAAACAGCATTGAAGAGAACCAATTTGCGCCCTGTTGGCATTCTTCGGGTTCGACCTTGCGCGAGAATTCCCAGCCTCGATCCACTCGAGCAGAAAACCGGTGACATAGGTGGAGTGAATCCGCTCTTGGATCGTTACCAATAAGTCTCAACACGTTTGATTTAGTCCTGATTTTGGAATCTTCATCTTGAATGACCTTCCAGAGTGCAAAAATCATATGTTTCCAATCAAATGTCCAGATAACGTATCATTGAATGTATCAGATTCTGGTTGCCTTTTCTGGCTCTAATGGTCCCGATCTATCATGGTCCTAGAAGTAGAAGGTTCCAACGGTGAAGAAAAAGAATCGAGTGGATCGTCGAAAGTGGATTAGCGTGAGTGCACCAAGCCTAGTTGATCTTCAGTGGTGTTTCTGTTGCTACTGTGTGTGGCCTGTGTTCTCGGGGCTAGTGGTATGGGTCCTATAGTTGTGCTACAGAGTGTATTAAGGGGGTTTTGGGTATTAGCGATTACACGCCCCGCGGCACCCATACATCGGGTGTCTCCGGGTGGAAATAAGCAGACAAAATGGCCACGCTCCGGCTCACCCTTCAGCCTCCTTCCTCACCCTGCGATTTTCTTTCTTTCTCTCTCTCTTTTCATGCACTCTCTTTGCGCCACAGTGCACGTCGGATGTCGTCAAGCGAGGGCTATTCCTTTTTTTTCTGGCACATTCTTCCTCTCTACCTCCATCACTCTTTTCCCTCTTCCCCTCGGCTGAATCTTTATGAAGAAAAAGAATAGAAGTACTCGTACTCTCTTCATGGTCCTTTGGCTCGGGTATATGGATAACTGGCCACCAACCAGTTACAGCTTCAAACTTTATCTATTTTTATTATTGAGGCTTTCAAACTGCCTTCTTGAAGGCTAGAACTTGTTACAAAGTGCTTGAGATGGCAGCGAAAGATCCAAGTACCTTTAAAATCTGGAATTCATCAAGCATCTACTTTAGGACCTAGTCAGGTCACATATGTTCATCAGGAAAACATACATCATAAGCCTGCATACGGACTATTGGCGGTTGTTTTCACGGCCGTCGGTATGTATTACAAAGTAGCTCAGACCATGAAGAGATGCCACTACGGTGTCATCCCCTTTCATACCACACAATGGGCCTCTAAATCCGATTTTCAAAATGATCGCGTTAAACGCGTCCGGCAGATTTGCCACTGTCAGAGCAGGGGAGCCTTTCCCTGCGCCCTTCCACGGAGCTCCCTTACAATGGTCCATGTTTACGGTTCTCGTCAAAGGGATTTAACCCGGTGTTTCTCTCTGGCCTGGGAGCCCCGGCGTTCTTGCCGACACAGAGAGAAAAATCTCTCTCCTCTCAACGGGGCGCCACTTCTGGGACAATCCTGGCAAAATTTGACAGGGACATCGAGGGCGTGATGTAGCTCATGGCTAGCTAGAAAATTTGATGGACGTGTGATCCATTTGAAATGTTCTTGACAGTCAAGCTAATGCGATAGGAGCGAAATAATAATTTTAAGTTTGTTTACTAGTGACCTGGACCTGGCTAACCTGAACCTTCAACTATCCGGCTCCTTTGAACACCAATCTTACACATTTGCATAGTCCCGCATTACTCCGCAAGTACGATCGATCATGACCTCCTTTCGTGCCAGTCTCAAGACGTCGATATTATTTGTAAGTTTAGTTTTTAAATCCTTATCGTGAACATTGACATCAACACTCAAAATAGCTTCAGGAACTCAGCACTCAAAACACTCATTGGCACTCAAGAACATTACCAACAGTTGTAAACATTCCGCCACTGGAAAATTCATCATCGAACGTTACACATAGCCATTGGCACTCAAAATAACACGTGTGCACTCACGGCACTTAAAAATCCATGTGGGTACTTAAATAATTGAGAAACAGCCATAAAACTTCAACGACACTTTTGTTCATGCGACAGAACTGTCAATAACAACCTGCCACTGAATATTCATTTTTATAAAAGTGTATAAATATATGTTTGGTCAGTTAAACGTGCAGATACGTATTCAGGAAGTCTCTATTGGCAATTCCTTCGTGATCTTAGGAATCTTTACGACTCGACATGATCGGTTGATTTCTATACAAGAGAACTCAGTGTGTGGCAATGCACACCATGGACAAAAGATTCTTTATATGACGTCTCGTAAAAAGACTCTAGTGGCACGTGGCACTCAACCGATATATGTATATACACATTCAGCGGTCATGAAATAAGAGGCGATGATAGGGTGAAATCTTGATCCTGGGCGTGTTTAAAAAAAAGTATGTTTCGTTATCGGAGTAGCCCCAACGGGACTTTTCACCCCTCATGCGCTTCTCAACCTTCACTGCAACATTGTGTTTTTTATTACAGCCCAACGGACTTTGATCCTTACAATTTTTTAATAAATAAAATACAAGATCTTTTGAGTAGGAATATTTTGAAGAATATTGATTTAATAAACAGGAATATTAATCAAATAGAAATTCATCAAAATTATTAATAATTTATTGATTAAAAAATTTATATTTCAATTTAATTTTGAAAAAAGTGAAATGGCGAAATCGCGAGTTTTTTCAACGTCGTCTACGGGGGCGTGTTATGTCGGAGGGTTACGAACCGTCATGCAGTTCTCTTGAGGGGCGTGCAGTCGCGAATATTTTATAAATTAATGTCAATGTGTTTCCCCCCTTTCCCTCCGCGTCTCTCTTTCGTTCGCTGGCTTCTGGTGATATCCGGTTACCGGAAATTCACAACAATACCGGGGCACGCGTGCCTCTCGGCAGAAAGAGTCACCGATCGAAACGACATTGAATTAAAATATAAAAAAGGTCTATATAATAAAATAGAAAACTTTTTATTGCAGACCTTTTCTCGTAGGAAATTTCTTACACATTGTCACCGTCACCCTACTGCATCGTGGAGTAGACATAACATTTTTTTTCTTGCCCCGAAACCACCCTCTATCAAGTTATTTGCAACTATTATTCAGTATTTTCGAAATTTATTTCTAAATTTGTTTTTTACTTCGTCTATAATTTTTTTCTAGCCTAATCTTGTCATTATTTTTTGACAGAATTTTTTTTTCAGTCTTGAAAAAGACGAGACATGGATAAAAAAAAATTATTTTGCGCCCATGTCATGTGTGTAGGGCAAAAAAAAAATCGTAAATATTTTATTGCTTATTATTGTACTTTCGAATAAAATATCGCGTGCAAGCTCGTCCCTCTATAGGTTTTTCGGCTTAATATAAACACACAAGGAAGCCACTCGATATTGTCAAACGCTTTAGGAACTCTCGGCTGTTTTTTTTGTCTCTTTATCTACGAGTAAAGCAACGAAAAAAGAATAACAGATTTATCGAGACTACCGAACGACCGAAGTTTCCGAACTTTCGATATCGATAGCCATCAATTTTCTCTCTCTCCCCCCTCCCCCCGACCCCTAATTTTTATAATTTTCTCAATTCCGTACTTATGCACACATTAATATTAATATTTAATGATAAAAAAAAACCGTCAAACTCATCAAATTGCTCTTGACATTTATTTCTCACCATCAACATGAATTTACTCGTATCGATTTGTTTCAGAATTTTTTTCTCGACGTACAGTCTTGAAAAAATATCATTTTTACACAAAATTTAGGAAAAAAAAAAACATTTATTGTTCAATAAGAAATCATAAAAATTATCAGAAAAATCGAAATTTCGAAAAAAAATTATGACTTTTTTGGATTAATCGGTTTATCGTGATATTCAAGTAGGAAAAATCAACCCCTGCACGTTTCCCAAGTTCGTACGTCGGCCAAGCAACCCTTACGCTTTTTCTAATATTGCCATACGATACTCGAGGCGTGGTCCTTACGTCCGTTTTCGTTCTCTATCCTCAGACCTTTGTCCTACGACGTTATATAAATATATATAGAAGCACAAACCACCTGGACGTCCAGATTGCTACGTAAGGCAAAAGATTTTTTTTTTTTCTTGACTATACCCACCCTTACGAATTGGTAATGTAACGGTAATTCGACGTAATGGCCAAAAAATTGGGAATATTTTATGGTATATTTAAAAAAAAAAATTATTTTGTATTGAGGGAAAAAGTTTGGAAGTGATTTTTCGATAAAAAAAAAAACGTTACAATAATTTCAAAGTCTTTTAGAAATAAAAGAAATAATAATTCAAACTAAAAAAAAAAAAACAAGATTCGTTTGAGTTTATTTCGATTTATTGAAAAAATTATTCAACAATTTTGAAACAAATAAATAAATTGAAAATTGTTCACTGCTCTCCTTTGTCTATCGTCTCAAAAATATATCATTTTTTTTTTTTTTACTATTTTCTTTACTACGAATGAATGAAACGAGATTTAACGTGGAAGAAAAATGTGAAGGCAAATAAACATCCACTCGAAGGTAATCTCGAGGGTTTCCCGCCCGAATGAATGAGCAGAAGAGAGCTCTTTTCTCTCGTCCGCGTGAACGGGGCCCTTCAAAAAGGGGCCCATTTTTTTTTTCTCATTTTTTTCGATGCTTTCAAGATTTTTTTTTCCTCAGAATTGTATCCTTTTTTTTTTTGTAAATATTTTTGGTTCCCCTGAACCACAAAGTATCTTTGCCCCCATAAAAAAAATTGGGCCACGTGAGATTTGTTTGTGGAGCTACTCGGATTTTTAGTAAATAAAATTTTTTTTTTTCAATTCAAAAAAATTTCGTCGACGTAAATAAATCGATAGATGCAAATAATATTCATTTTTATTGCTGTCTTTGCACAACAGACTGACACCTGTTTCATGCATCACTGGTTTCGTATTTATTCATCTAATAAATTTACATCTACATTTTAATTTTTATTATAAATTTTTTATTTTTCAAATATATAGTTGAATATAAAAGATATTAAAATATAAATGTATAAATTTCTATATAAATACAGTTAGCTGTAAAAGTAGAGCATACGCGTGCTGTTAAACCCGAGTGGCAGGTGGTATTCGCTGGAGAAAGAATAAAAAAAAAAAAGAAAAATTCACGATGCATCGCAGTCCGAGAGCGATCGAGCTCGTTTTTTCTTTAATCTCATGCCCCAAGTCCAAGATCTCGATTCTCCTGCTCGTGTTTACAACTTTCTAAGCAAAATCTACGATATCATTGAATATACACTTACCTTTTAATATAAATGAAACGTCGATTATACTCGATGAACAAATATTAATCAAAATCATTTAAAATAATAGCAGGAAACTATTTTTTTCATTAAAAAATGACATTTGTTGATTTTTGAGCCAAATTTTTTTCTCCTGATGCTGAAATTTAATTAATTAACAAAATGACGATTTTGTGTCGTGAATTAATTAAAATTTCACTGTAATAAATACATTTTCGTATCGATGTATTTTTTTTTGTTTTGAATTTAAGTTGAAATTTTTTTGAACAAGGATGTTAAGGGGTTGAATAAAAAAAACAGAGACCACAGTTTTTTCTTTTCTTCTTTAAATTGAATTAATTAGTTATTATTCATATTTTATACAATAGTAATCATAGTTAAGGTATTTTATTTGTTTTTTTTTCTCTTTATAGTATCTATATTCTTACAAGGAGGAGGAGGAGAGCTCAGTGGATGGGAAAAAGGACGAGGATTTGTGGAGAACTGACGAGGAGCAGAGGGAGGGAAAGGATTCGCTAATTAATACCATAATAGACGACATTTTGCTCTTGCCTTTTTCTCGAGATTGTTTGTGTATTTATTCCTCACATGTCACTAGTTCGAAATCGAAGAAAAAAATAATAATTTATTCGATAATTAAATAAATGTGCAATTCATTTAAATTTCGATGGGAAATGATTTTAGTATTTTTTCATTTGCCAGGATCGGATGAATTAAATAACTTATTTAATCATTCATCGAGGCCAGCGAATGCTTGAATAAAAAAAAAATATATATAAAAAAATGGAACAAAAAATTCTTTTTTTCTTCCGACTTCGAAGTTTCTCACTCACTCAATTGTTTCGTTCTCTCTCTCTCTCTTACTCTCGTGTACACGTAGATTTATAATTATTTCTCCTTTTTTTGTCTCTTTACAATCTTAGATCACGAAGTTATATTTTACACAGATCCACTTACGACTTAAAAGCTAAATTTTGTGTATTTTGTGTGTGTGTGTGTTTTTTTTTTTTTTTAATTTTGTGTCCGGTCCTGGAGCGTATTTGAATTTCCGTTAAAATTATTTACAAAATTTTCGAGTTTGCACGATTTCGAGAAAATATATCGCGAGAAAAAAATGTTTTTTTTTCTTCCTTCGTCCGATAATTAATTTAATTCATTTTCTCGATCGTCCAATACTCGATTTTTTTTGCCCCAGGACTAGTAACGCTAGAAAAAAAAATCTACTGAAACATCCCTTCGGGATGTCCCCCATTCGTTCTCTCTCTTTCTCTTTCTTTCTCCCCCTCCCCCGGCCCCCTCAGTCCCTTCGGAGCATTTCAAGCTCTGTTATTTAGCTCGCACGCAAACTTTGTTTTTTTTTTTCCATTTTTATATTTCGAATTTTCCTACCCCGCAATTTGATGCAAACTTGTTTGTGGAAAAAAGTCGTAGAACAAGAAGAAGAGAAGGAGAAGCAAAGTGCTCGTTATAATAATTTCCTCTTTCAAGAATTTCTCGCTTTGCAATCGCCAATAAATGTAACCACGAATTTTTAAGCTTTTTGCTATTTTTCAAAGAACGAAAAAAATACACGAAAGATAAACTTACATTTAAACTTGAATGGAAAACGTCCGACTGCCTTAATTCCAAAATCTTCTTCATTCTTTTTGTTCGTTTGACAAGAATTTCGTAAAACTGGTGGCAAAGAACGAGAGGTTTATTAAAATCAGTGAAATTGCATGGTGTATATAAAAAGCTGATTAAAATAACTCGACTCGTTTAAAGGCTGACGAAAATGCAAGATTACGGAATTTCATGAATTCGAAACCACGGAGATAAAGTAGGCGTCGTGTCGTCGCTGTTGTTGTCGTATTTGTTGTTTTGCTACCAGGACACGGATCGCAGGCGATTTCTCTGGCGACAGAGGGCGCGCACCGGCAGTGAAGGCAAAGAGCGCGCGGGGGGAGTCACCCCCCGTCGGGGTGGGGGACTCCCCCCGCACGGGGCACAGCGGAGATTGGGCAAGCGTCGCGCGACTTCTGCGCAGTAGCACGCGCGCTTTCTGATGGGGGAAGCGTGCGAGAGACGGAGAGAATGAGAGAGAGGGAGAGAGAAAGAGAGAGAGGACGCGATCGGTACGCGAAGTAGGTCGTGCTCGCAACGTCCGAGAATCGCTCCTTTTCTCTCGAGACCGCACACCCGGATGTTCCATACTCGTTTTTTTCTCACCCTTCCCTGAACGTTGTTTTTTTTTTATTTTTTTTTTTTCAAAAATTCGAAACTTTTGTTTCTTCGGTAAGAAAAAAATGGCGGAATGTTTTCATGAACCGCGACTCTTTCCCGGTAATTTTTTCTGTCTTTTAGTTTTAATGGGATTTTTCACATTGAAGGGGGCGCTATGCAGCCCCATACCCTCTCGTGAATTCCCGCGTCGACGCTTCTCGAGTGCTGGTTATTTTCTTCTCTTTTTTTATCGCCGTTTTTCCCCTCTTTTTTCAACACAGCCCCTTGAAGAAACTACGACGATGATTGCGTTCGCCCCAATCTCGGGTTAGGCTCGCCGGTTTTTCTCGTTAGACCGCCGGCCATACCCTGTAACAAGAAAATAATAGGAAAACATTTTTTTTGCATTCATGATAATTCAAAAATGTGGATGTTTTTTTGTAATCCATTTTTTTTTTTTTTTTTATATAAATTCAGAGAAAATACTAACGTGAGTAATCCTGGATTAGGATCGGCCTGGTACCACGAATACTGTGGCATATATCCCGCGTGATGTGGCGGGGGTGGGGGCGGGGGTGGATGATGACCAGGCGTATGCGGATGATGATGGGTATGGGGTGGTGCGTGTGGATGTGGATGGTGTTTCATCTCGCCGGGCCAAGATGGCGCGGGTGGGCTTTCATTGTGCTGTGGCGACATTTCACTTCCAGGACTCGAACTCCCGGGCGTGTGTCCGCCTCCACCCCCACCCATTCCACCCAGGTAACCCGTCGTTGGACTTCCCGAAACAGAACTTCCACCGCCTGGAACAGTGAATAAAACAAAAAATTTAAGCATTTTTTTCATTAAAATCGAACCACAACTTTAATAAATAGAGAAGAAATAGCTTTTGAGTGCGATTGAGTGTCAAATCGAATGAGAAGTCATTTAGAAACATATTATAATCATAATGATTGTTCTAGATAATTGAAAATGATTTTGGTTCATTTTCCGATTGATAATGAGTTCCTGAGTGTTTTTGAGTGACCATCGGTCATTTTTAAGGTCATTGTATAGTGGCTGTGAGTGCTGCTATGAATATTTCAAAGTATATCACAATGAATTTTTATAGATTTTGTTCATAGCTGTCTCGATAATTTCAATTTTAGAGCTTCTCTAAATGCCTTGAGAGACTCTATTCAGCAAGAATTTTTGAAATTACTTTTATGCTGGCAAGAAATGTAAAATGTCATAATTTTTACGAACCTCCTTGCATTAGGCCACCAGGTTGACCAGGCTGTGGCGATGGTCCACCAGGCAGTGCTGTACCACCAGCTAGTAAACTACCATGTTGTCCACCACCTCCTCCGCCTCCTTGTTGTGCTGCTTTCATCATCTTCTTGTACTTGCTTCTCCTGTTCTGGAACCAGATTTTCACCTGCAACATTGTAAACAACACGAGAGATCTTGATCAGTTCTAGGTCGGACCATAAACGTAAATAAATAATTAAAAGAACCGATGCCAAATCATGTTTAACTTGACAGTTAAAAGTGCTCAAAATAAAATTGACGTTCTATTTTTTTCCGGTCTATTTTTTCACACATTCTGAAATATGGCTCATTCAAACACTTGTTTTTTTTTCTTATCAATTCATCAAGGCATACCTAAGCTCATTCTCTCTGCAATCGATTAACCTTCAAAATGCTTCTTGTTGCATTGTTTTGCGACAATTATTGATTTTTTTACGATTTTTTAAAGTTTAGTCATTTTGAGTGATAAAAAATAGTAAAAAAATGGACAAATTTTGGTTTTATACTTTCGCAACGTTCAAAGACACTAATCGAACGGAAATTTTCCGCTGATTACGAATTTCGTGTTGAAAATATTCAGAGTGGGGGGAATATGGGTCAAAAATAGTAAAAACGTGATACGGTGACGTTTTTTTTTGATACTCGAGGCATAAATTAAGTGCTCGGTGAGAATTCTTTCGTCAGCAGCGACGGAACGATTCTTGCTGATGAGGAAAAGGACGGAAGGGGCGAGAAGAGAGAGAGAGAAAAAAGAATACACGACGATCATAGCACAGAGCGTCAGGACGAGAAGGAGGATTACAATTTAGTTTCGTAACAGGTTTTTTTCTTATTTCCCCCGTCGCTCCTCTTCGTTGAGATGGTCACGTAGACGTGGCGCGAGAGCTCTCGGCAGATCACCACCTCCCACAACAACGAAGAAATAGTCTTGTCTCGTCGTGGCTCTAAATGCACTCGCGGATTGCATATACGCAATGCTTTGTTTTTTTTCCTCGTCCCATCGTGACGTTTTTTTTGCTTCTTTCACGGGATCGTTAATTTCGATTCGTAAACAAGAGATTATGTAATCGAGTCAGAAAATTCTCTGAGCTCGCGTAGAGAAGATTTGATGAACATTAGAAATTAATTTAAAAACAAATTCCACAAAAATTATTTTTTTAATTCTTTCGTAAGCAACAAATTTTTAACATAGAGGTTTTTTACCGCAGACAAACATAAAAAGAAGAAAGAAAAATCGAAAGAAGAGGGAAATCCTTGAAGATTGCGTAAAATAGCCCGGAGGACGTTTTTACTTGGTCCTTTATTTTTCTTCCTCGTTCCTTTTTCTTCTTCGCTCTTTCTTTTCTCTCTATCTTCGTTTCCCGGGGCGAGCTTTCTCTCCTCTCCGCCTTCTTATAATCCCGGGAATCTATCTGTGGGCGAGCATGCGTCAATCAAAAAACCGTACGGTTACTTTAATTAACTAAGTCGGGGCGATGGGAGAGACGATCAGAAAGAGAGAAGGCAAAGGAAGGGAAGGCGAGGGGGGACCCGAACAACAAGACGAAGCCGCGAGAGACGATGCGTGTTTTGTGTGTGCCTTGTGTACGAAGGGAAAGGTCGAGAGGAAGATACGATCCAGCACCAAAGAATTAGTGCAAAATTGGACCACTGTCTAAGTTTCGAAATTATTATTTGTTTAAATTAAAAAAAAAAAAAAAAAAAAAAAAAATTCAACCGTCATTGAATGAAAAATTCGAAACTCAATGACGTGACACTCAAAATCTCATGAACTCAGAGTTCAGAACTCAAAATTCGACGAGTTTTGAACTCGGAACTTAAAAAAAAGTTTCAAAACTCAAAAAAAATGGATCTTCAGTTGGAACATGCATTCTACGTATGCGAGCAAGGCAAAAATGAGGAGGCACTCGCAAACGCGTTCGCGCGCGCGCGCGGGCACTCACGCGACTCCGCGGGAGCGAGCAGAGCGTGCCGGCGCGAATAAATCTCTTTCTAATTGCTCCGTGAAAAAGCGAGAGAAGTTGCTCAAGGTACAGGGGGCGCCCGACAAAGGCGGCATCAGAGACGACCGACTTCTTTCATACAAAACATAGATATATATGTATAAATGTGGGTCCCATATATTTAGTCTTTCCTTCACGGTGTGGATGAACAAGCCTTCCTGCCAGTAGCCACCTTAAGGGAGGGAGAGCTTTTATCAATATTTACTACCGTGGGATAACATGGCATAATAAATAAAAAGCAAAAAAAAAAGAAAAAATTGTCATTATCCTTGTTTTTCATTTATATATATATTTTTTCTAATGACAGTTTTTGATTTTCTAAACTTTTTTCTACTTTTTGATTTCCCGCAGAAAGAGATTTTGGGCTAAGAAGAAAACTTGATGAGTTTTTAATTATTTTTTCGAGTTTTTTTTTTTTGAGTGTTGGAGTTTTGGAGTGAATGAACTGACATGAACCGTGACACGCGTCACGGTATTCTATATCTGGCTTTATTGCGCCCGATGCCCTTTACAATCGTCTCTATATATCGTCTCGTATTCCGGTATCGCCTGGAAGACTCGAAGGTATCGACTATTCTGAAGAGAAAGAGAAAGACAGTGAGAAAGTGAGCTGTTGGTGCGCCTATACTCAGGTTTATACATGGACGGAGAACTGCGTAGTAAATGGTTGACGGGAGCACGATTCATCCAAGTTACAATGCTATAACCGACCCCAAGCCTTTCTTCTATCATTTATTTTTTATTTCACAGTTCTAGAACACCCACGATTTACATCGATTATGTTCATGAGAAAAATTTCATGGGATTATGTGGCAATTGCGGAATTATTATTCTGCAATATTGTAGCAATAGACGGTAGCAAACGAAACGTGAAATTTCAAGTTACAGTCTCAAAAACTCACGGATTTAAACGCGGCACTCAAAGATACTGGAAATAATCAAAAACGCAGACTTCGATTAAGTTCATAGGATTGCGCAGGAATTCTGGAATTACTATTCCGTAACTTTGTTGCAGTAGATTGTAGCAAACACAGTGTGAAAATTAGAGTTACAGTGTCAAAAACTCACTGAGTTAAACGTGGCACTCAAAATGACTGAAAATCGTTTGAAAAACTTGAAAACTGTCTAGTTTTTCCATCAGTCTATTGCTGGATTTCAAAGTTTACACAAACAAGAGGGGATAGGAGTCAAAAATTGTTAGGAACTCTACCAAAGATTGAAACAAGAACTAAAAATGCACTCAAAATCAGACCCGCATCCACGGACACTCAAAAATCAAAACATCGTAGAAAAATGTAATTTTTTCTCGTTTTATTGTTCTTTTTGCCTCGTGTGATTGAGGAATAATTGAAAAAAATGGTGACTGCATTTCTCGTTGATTTTGCTGAATACTCGATGAGTATTCAGGATTAATAAAAAAAAAAAACGTAAATAAATGCGAATATTTATCGACTGGCGGATAGGAAAAGAGCGAGCGGCGATTAAATATTCATATAAAAGCAGCGTCGTGCTCCTCATCCGGGAATAATTTTTCGTCACACGATGCAACTGCTGAATTGAATTTCAAAAAGGCAAAAAATCGAAGAAAAAGAAACAATCTACCGAATTTCGTAAGAACGTAGCAATTTTTTTTTTGTTTTCCACTGTACAAGTAAAAACTTTTCATTGATGGTTAATGATAAGTCCACGTGTTGAGGATAACGAGTTCTGGCCATTTAGCAATAATTATATAGATTATAGTTGAAAAGTAAGAAAACAAAGAGACTACACGAAACTGCACTTGGACAAAAAATTTCGAGGTCTCCTTATCATGTTTCGATATTTCTAGATCACTCAATGGTCACCACGTTAATTTTTCAACCAATGATTCAACATTAAAATGATTGACCTTTAAATCTCAAGTGGTTCGACTCGCAACTCCATGGTTTTGAGTGATTGTTGACCTTGGGTGACCTTGAAAGGGACCGTAAGGGACCAGAGGTCAAAAGGTCATCGTAAAACTTGCAACTATCGAGCAGACTCATGGCCAACGTTTGAGCACGTTTTTTGGTTATTTTATTTTATCGTGTTTCTCATTTATTTTAAGTTTCTTTCAACGTTTGCTTCAACGTCCATGAGTGGCGAATATTTCAACAAAAGTTATTCTCCGGTGGAGTGACGTGCGCCAACGTACATCAGGGGTTTTCGCATGCCCACGATGGTTCCCGTTTCCGGTCTGGCATCGGTGATGCGCAGTGCCACTTTAACAACGACCAAATTCCCCCGCGCTAAATTCCCTTTTTTCCCTGTCTCTTCCATCCACGTCCGTCCGCTTTTTTCTCATATTCCCTTTGCTTATTCATTGTCTTTATTTATTGTTCTAGTTATTTATCCATTTTTTTTGTCGTGGAGTAAAATTTATCAGCGTGTAAAAATGTGGCATGATTGAAAGAAAAAAGAAAAAAGAAAAAAAAAATTCAAACGTCATTAGGCTGATTTACACGCCATTTTTCGGGTTCCCAGGCTTCAGGGGTGTTCTCCTAGACTCGAAAGAAAATTTATTGATAATGACGAAATAATCGCTTCCGGTTATGGGACTCGAAATATTTTATTATTCACGCGAGCGTGAAAGCCTCCTTCTAAAAATATATACATATATATTTATATGTGACCGCCAACCCTCTTAGAATCGTATCGTAGGGTGACCTCTATGACAGAAGGGTCACGTGTGGCACACCCTAATCGCTAATTATCAGAGGCTTTATGATCCAAGAACCGTAAACGATCGAGAGCTTCGTTTATAAATTAGTGACAGTGGGTTCTTTCTTATTCCTTTTGGATAAGTCCAAGTATTGAAAAATTGGGATATTCATTACATAGGATATTTACTCACGAAGTAGTTTTTTTTTAGGATCCATAAAATTTTTTTAGGACTTGTACATCTGTGAATCTTTTTAGAACTTTTAGATATTGTCAAAGTGTCTAAAAATTTTCCCTGAATCTATAAATCATTTTTTAGATTTTCTAAAAATGTTTTCCATATTTTTAGATTTTTTTTAGAACCTCTAAAAAAATGTATGGAGCATCTAAAATTGATTTGCAACCTTTGTAAAGCTGTACAGAATGTTTGGAAACAGTTATACGTCTCTCAGTAAGTTTTTGGTCTCTCTAAAAATGATTTTTCGATATTTCTAAAATATTTTTAATCAATTCTAAAAAAGAAAAAAGATTTTGTCTGATTGGATCATGTATGAATTCCCGTTCAGTAGGTGTGTACCTTCGTCATGGTGCGGGAGCTTCATCGGCTTTGGATTTTCTTTTTCTTCATTTTTTTTCTTCGCCATCTTTTTTTTCTCATTTTTCTTAGTAATGGAGGCGCTGCTAGGACACGAGGTAAAATTGCAACCTGGCAAAGTAGCAAAAGAGAACGAAAGAGAGAGAGAGAGAGAGAGAGAGAGAGAGAGAGAGAGAGAGAGAGAGAGAGAGAGAGAGAGAAACGAGAAGCAAGGAGAATGTCGTGGCGTGCTCATCGAGGTGTAGTTCCTCGTCCCCTGTGTGGATGGCCGTTCCTGCGAGCCGTGGTCAGCGTCCCACTAAGCCACGGTCGCGCGTTCTCCTTGCCTGTTCGCTAAATTGCTTGTCCCCCCTTTTCCCTCGTCCCTCGTCAACCATCACTTTTATATAGTAAACCCAACGGATCTCTGTCTCTTTTCTCTCTCTCTTTCTCTTAGCTCGCGGTCGTTAGATACGTGTTCTCGAGCAAAAATCGTCCTATGCATCGTCAACTTACGAGATCCATCTGCCCGCATCGATATTCTGACCTGGTATCATAATTTTTATACTAAATTTGACTTTTTAGACGATTTTAGAACATTTTAGAACATTTTCAGAACTTTTTAGATCATTTTTAGAAGATTTTAGAACTTTTTAGATCATTTTTTAGAAGATTTTAGAATATTTTAGAAAAATCTAAAAATATCAATAGGAGCATATTTTACAGCGTCATAGATGATAAATTAATGTTTATCGTTCTTAAATGATGATTGTTTTAAGAGCCACTGGATCGAGTTTGAATAAGTAATATGATGGAAAAGAAATGTATATATATATTTTTTCGAACTCTCTCAAAGCATCGTAATAATCATTGCGGTTAAGGAGGAAGACGAGCTATGAAAATTACGGTAAATTCTACACTGTCATTCTGCCAAGAAGAGAATATAGACTATCCGGTTGGTTAACGACACCGTGACTCCCTGGGGACGTCCGTTCCCATGGAAAACTGTCCACAGTCCCATTGAAACATTAATTACATATATAAACACACAAGATAGAAAAAAAATGGGAATAAAGGAATTTTACATACGAAAATATTTATTGTCGATGTTATTTTTCGTTTGAAACTTGGATGCAATTTTTTTTGTGTCTTCTTCCCTAATATTTTCTAATTTAGACGTTTATGGGAAATGAGAACATGGGAGAATTTCTCATTTTTTTTTTGCTTCTATTCTTTACCATGCACTCCGATTTTGTACGAGTGCGATAAAAAAAATGAAAATAAAACGTAGGAAAATAAAATTGTGTTGCTAGGAATATGGATGTGTTACAGCCTTGCGGCGACAAGAGAACCGAACACGTAACGCCTTGGAGCACGTGTTCGTCGTCTTTTGTTGCTGCATCGTTTTTTCACACTTTTGGATAACAATGCACGAATGAGCGAAAGAGAGGCCGTATATGCCAAAAAGGAGTTGTACAATTTCGTCATAGGCTCGTAGTGAGAGACTCATGCCAGTTACACCAAGAAAGGAAAAATTTGCATGACAAAAGAGTGGGGAGTTCCAGAGAATTCATTTGATGAAAGAAAACAGTTCGATAGTTGCCGGGGCTTTGTTGCACTCGCCAAGATTTTTAGATCATAAAGCATTATTTCTCGACACTCGTAACAAACATTTTTTTCTTCTAAATTCGTGATGTTACACTCAAAATATATATTTCGCACTCAAAAATCGTTTCTGCCACTCAAAATATTTGTTTGCACTCAAAACTCGATTATTGAAGCTTGAAACTCATTCCTGACACTCAAAATATTTGTTTGCACTCAAAACTCGATTATTGAAGCTTCAAACTCATTCCTGACACTCAAAATATTTGTTAGCACTCAAAATCCATTTGATGACACTCAAAACTTAATTCTGATGCTCCGTTTTGTTTTCACTTGTGTCAACGTGAGTGTTCGACACTCACTAGAGGAATTGTTCATCAAAAAATGCAATGACACTCAAGTGCACTCAAAATCACTCAAAACTTGATGTTTTTTTCATACGAAAAGCATAATTTAACGAAAATCTGCATTTATTTATTGCTAACGAGTGGCACAAAGTTCTGACTGCATTTACGAGTCTACGCTACATCGGGCTTGATGCACCGTTACCTTTTTGCAACGTCCTTCGCGTTCCTGTCGGTTAATGTACGAGACTCGGGAACGCGTATAAAAATGCACATACAGCGTAGCTCACAGTCGCGATGAAGAAGAAGAGAAGATAAAAGAGAAAAAAAAACGAATTGAGCGAAGAAAAAACGTAAGATCGCGATATAAACAGACATATAGATATATTTTTTTTGTGCATGTCTATATCTATATATATAAATAGTGTATTTATTTTGTATGTATAAAAGTTGGAGAGGGCCTACAGAGGAGTGAAGGCTCGGTCACTGGAACGCGACGTTTCCTTCGTCTCCTTAACGACGAATTTACGTCATGCTTCTCTGATCATTTTCTCTCTCTCTCTCTCTCTCTCTCGCTATTTTTTTTTCTATTTTTTTTTCCTCCTCGTGGGATAACGTGATTTTGGCTCAGTGCAGTCCAGGAAGTGACTCGAGTTATCGTGACGTTCACATATATGTGAATCTCTATTTTTTAGAAAAAAAAAAAAAAAAAAATTATTGGGAAGATCAATTATCAGAATTCTTGTTCTCTCATGATTTCGGATGTACAGAGATCGGGGATTTTTTTTTATGCCTCGAATTCGATGGTTTGGGATTTTTTGAATATTGATTTTGGTGCTGTTACGAAATAATAATTATATTATTGTTGTTATAATAGTAATGATAATAATAATCGTTTAAACGAGTTCTCGTAGTTGTCATTGTTGGACCTGACGAGAAGAGCAATTCGGGTTGCACGGATATGCCTCTCACCACCAGTAATTTCACGCTTTTACCAGTAACCGAGAGAGAAAGAAAAGAAAAACACGAAAATCGTTCTCCTGGAAAATGTCATCCTCTTGTCCTCTATATCGTGTCACATTGTAAGTTGCACGAACATTTTTTTTTTTTTTACACCTGACACGCGCATTTTATTTTTTTAGTGCACATATTGCTTGATTTAAAACCAAACGTGTGATTAAAAAATAGACCCAAATATTAAATACAAAAAATAGACCTGGATATTACATTTCTTCAGCTAGACCCAATTTTTATTGAAACACACAAACTCAAACAAACACAATTTTAATTGAAAAAATAGATCGAAAGATAAGGTCTTTTAAATAAACAGGATTTTGAATAGAAAAATAGAATCGAAAATTGAAAAAATAGACTCGAATATTGCAGTTTTTTTAATGGAACCAAAGATCAGGTTTAAAAAATGAACATATAAATTTGATTGAATAAATAGATAAAAGATAATTTTAAATAATAGCCAATCGAGTCAATTGCGAATGAAAATTGATTTGTTCTCATTAAAGAGAAAAAAAAGAAGAGTTTCTTAAAGGGATAATTATTCCGAATGCCTTTCTCGTTCCGTCCACTTGACCGATGTTTTTCCACGGGGAAAATTACGAGACGCATAGTCATAACAATGATGCGCTTAGATGAATTTGTCTCGGGTTGTTGAAAATATGGCCATAGAATCGAATTTACTGAGCGTAACCGAGCGGAAGCAAAAAGTGTCGTCCGTGACTGTTTCGTGTGGCTCTTGACTTTTCTACCAGATAAGGGAGCCGTTTTTTCTATTTGTGTTTCTTTTTTTTTACTACACCACTTCAAATTTTTTTCCACCTGTCCTGTATGACCCAACTTTACTTTCCGTTAGGTCCATTGTTCGCGAAAATTGTTAGAAATCGTTGGCTGTTTACGAGAGAGCGAAAAAAAGCAAACATTTCTTCGTAAACGCGGAACTCAATTTTTTTCTCGCCTCGTGTCTTCTCGTAACGGATTAAATAAATTTACGCACGCATGCCCACTCGCGACCTCACTCTACGAATTTTTTTCGCCCTCATCCCGTGGATAACGGAAATACATTTTTTTTAATCGGAAAATGAATTTTTTTTGAAAAAACTATTTTATTCTCAATATTTAATATTTGCATGGAATAAAAAAAGCCAATGAATAATTATTTTTTTTTTTTCAACTACGATGACAGGAGATTGAAAAAAAATGAACGTCACTTCAAGTCGTCAGTGGGTCGTATGTTCGTAGATTACTCAGTCTTATATTACATAGGCGATTCTCTCAAGAGTTATCGAGACGAGTGATCGCAAAGTTTTTACGTTTTTTTTTTACGCGTATATATAGGCCTGTATGTCTGGTTGCTCCTGCATGGCACCTCCTCGCTCGAGTACCAACAATCATTCCGTCTCGCTCTTTCACGTCAGTCCATTGTTTCGTGTTTAGCAGCAAGGTGAGATTATGTAACGCGAAGAAGAAGAAGAAGAAGTTGAGAGAGACAAGAAGTGAGAGGGAGCGAGAGAGAGAAAGAGATCCGTATCTGACGTTGGGATCGCGACTAAATACACTGTAAATGCGGGAGCTCGAGCCCGTATACGTACATCTTGCAAGAATTTTACAATATATACATGTATACGTAGCTCTTTACAAGTTTTCCCTGCGATTCGTCAGCATGAGACTCACCTTGCCACTCCAAGAGAGTTCTATGTCACAGTAAGTACTTTAAATACGCGTCCTGAATCGTGAGTATTAAAAAAAAACCGTGTAAGAATCGCGACAGTAGCAAAAAACTAGAAAATGGTATACTTGAGTTGAATTTTCTCAATTCGCTTCTGAAATATGTGTCAATCATTAAAATAGCTTATGGATTCGTGGAGCACGGAAAATTTCCGATCTCCTGATACCCCGGAAGGCATAAAAAAAGTTGGGTACTATTTTGGCTATTTATTGAGCTATTTAAATAGACTAGATTTCAACTGCTAATATCTTCGGATCCTTGTAGCTGATTTGGATTGATAAGGAGTGTTTTGGAACCGTCAGGAGTAGACCTAACGGGTCCCGTATGTCCTATTTGTGTATTCGAACGTTTGGGCCTCTATGGGTCCTTTGATTTGATCAGATACCTTTCCCTAATATCCATAGCTTTTCTGCACGTTTTACGAATTTTCAGAGATGACAAAACACTCAGTTCTCGTCGAAGACTTGAGTTTGCACGATGCATAAATTTATAGGGGTATCTGGCGCGTGGGGAAAAAGGGGCCTTTTTGGAGGATTGCTCAGAAGGTCCCTGAGAAACGGTTAATGGAACAAATTACGTTTAATAAATGGTAACGTCAGTCGTTTTCACGCTAGAATAACAATGCGGAGGATTGTAGAGAGAATGTAAATATAAATAGGTATATTCAGCCCTATTCGAATATTTCTCTAATGGCCCCAGGGGCCGGACACGCTCGCGCTTTTTCGTACGCTTCAATGCATATTTGCACCCTTTTCTCTCGCTGTTCGTCTGTCATCCGGACTTTCTTTACCGCAAGCCAACAAATTCGAATTACATATAGATTTAGTCGTGAGAAGGTAGAGAACGAAAGACATAAATTTTAAATAACCATAACCACGTGATTGAAAAATGAGTTATTTCAGTGACATTAATAAATTATTGTTATTAAATAAAATAATTATACGATAGAAGATTTATATAGTCGGAGCAATTGTTTTAAAAAATGTACAAAACTACTTTGAGGTGAAAAGTTGATTGACTCGTCGTGCGATAGTAGCGCTGTTGTAATTGCTCGGAAAACCGGCATCGTTCCAATCGCCTATAATTATACCCTAAGAGGTAAAGACGATAAGAGCTCCAGACTCGCTTCTAATCTATTCCGAAAAGAATAACGTTTAACTAAAAAAAGGAAAAAAAAAATTGAATATTTCAGTAGGCAAAAAAGACCAGTGTATGAAATAATACGATAATCATAATATTTATTTAAAAAGTACAACTACGAGACATCGAGAGCCGCCATATTCAAAGTTTCATGGGTGGATCCTGTGGTGAAGCCATTGTCGACGGCTCCATCGATTTTTACCCAGGGGGACGATCGGTGAAAGTTTATTCGTATATAACCAAACCCCCTTCCCCTCATACTCTTAAAGTGACACTGCATATGCCGTCAATATATACATATACATATTTACAGGTATTATTTAAGGTGGGGAGCCAATAAAATGACGAGTCTGTGCCCCGAAAGCAAAAAAGAGACTAAGGACGAGTGTTCGAAGAAAAAAAAAGAAAGAAACAAGCTTCAGAGGACCCGCTCTCTCGAAGCGTGACCGATAAATCGAGTATGTCATGTGTAATCATTTTTCAGCGGTGTTACAATCGATATTTCAGTATTTATATAGCAAATTGCCTAAAAAGTCAAATTATTTGCGAGCTGTCACTCCAGTAGTGACAGTTTCATATTTTTTGCAACAGCAATGAAAAAAATGAAAATTTGTGATCAACAGAGTTAAAAAAAAATATATCATCGAGGATCCTTAATGTACACTATGACGTGTCAGCTCGTTGACGCGAGAGCGCCACGTGTGTGGCCACCTAGCGGCGAACAATCGAACTACAGGCTAACTCTGCGTTTTTTGACTGAATTTTTATTGTTTTTATTTTTCCAAAAACATCAAGGCCCGGAAAAGAATCAAGAATCGACGAAATCGTGTTTCACGAACCGGAATTCCAGCACAAAGCAAGCGAGATCTTCTCGACTGGTTTACGATCGTAAAACATACTCGTAACTTTGAAAAATAAAAAAAAAAATAAAACAGCAAGAAGTCAACACAAAAAATACACAAAAATTGTTATAAAGGAGGAAAAACGATGAGACTGCAGCTTTGGCTCAACGTCAGAGCAATAAAAATACTGGCAAAAAAATCAAATTCTCCAACAGGGAGCTCGGCTATAAAATCGAAACTATCTTTGCGATTTTCAACGAACCTTCAGTCCACGTGCTTTCCACCGTAGCCGAAGGTCGTAAGGATTTCAACACACGACTATTTTTAAGTCAAAAATATTTTGCATAATTCTTCAACTCGATAAAATGACAAAAAATCTTTTACCGATCTTTTTTTTTTGTTGTTGTTGCAAAATGTTGTAAATTTGTGTCTTTTTATTTTATTTTTTCACGTCTCTCACACGATTCGCAATGTTTCAAGGAAATCGTGCTAATTTCTTGATCTTGCTTTCGTAACGGGAATCAAAGATCATTATCCTTAAGGACGTACCAAACAAATCACTCTTCGATCTTTAGAAACAGGAAAATATACGTTTCGAGATCGAGTTGGAAGAACGATACCAATCGATGGATCTCGTTACGAGTACGAGCCAAACTCATTAGTTTAATTAACATTTTATCTCATGCGATTCCTCATTTATTTATTTATTTATTTGTTGAATTCGTTCGAAATAAATAAACAAATAAATATAATTTTCTATATGAACACGAACCGGAAACGAAATAATTTTTATGAGCTTCCCAAACAAAATTGTAGAGTAAAGAGAGGGAGGGGAGGACAAACCTGAACCTGACTCGTCTCGAGACGATGACTAATGACAATTTTTCCGTGACAGATGTTAAGACTTCGTAATTACGACGTATTCACACTTCCGTCGAAGAATCCTTCGTATTTATTGTTTCAGTTTTTTTTTGTTATTCTTTTCCCAAGTCCAAGTGGGTCGAGTGGTTTTTTTTCTCTATTCATTTTTTTTTTGAAGCACAAATACGTATAATTATCGAGTCAGCACTCAGAGACACTTTGAACCTAACTTGGGTGAGCTAATGCAACGACAACTGCCAACGACACCTGAGTGATGATTTTTCATTTTTTTCCCCCATTTTTCTTTCCAGATTATTCGTTATATCTTGGATTTGGAAGAAAAATTGTTAATTTTATTTTTATTCAATTTGTTGATTTTTGTACTGAAGGAACACACACGTGCGACCTCTATATGCAACGCCCCGAGCGACTTATTCGCACAAGTATCTTCTAGTTCCTGGTATTCATTTTTTTCTTTTTCTCATATTCTATTTTTTTTTTTATATACTTTTTTTTTATTATTTTTATTCCGATGCAACGATCAAGTCGCGGATAAATCATTATGAGAGTATTTCGCACATGGCGGAATGGGAATGAGTGGGGGAAAAAAACTCAAGGTTGAAAGAGAAACTCGGCTGTGAATCTTTGTGCAGTTGGTTCTGTGACGATGTGCATTTCCACAGACTCACGAATGAGACTTAAATCCAGTGAAGAATACAGACAGGACGAAAAAAGCGAGAATCAGTGTTGCAACTTTGAAAATTCGTAAAAAATCGAAAAAACATCATAGACGAATAAATCCGGCGGCATTTTGAAGCGTCAAATGTTGCGAAAGAAATGAGCCTAATTGTAATTAAAAATCTCTACTGGAAGCAAAATTATGAATTGTTTAATCGAATCATGATTTTTTTTTCATTCGAATAAATTCAATTTTATTCGATTTTTCCTGTGTTCCCTAATAATAAATTACAATTTTTAATTATTGATTAATTTTCTTCTTGACATCAACTAACTAATGTAAATTATTCAAAATTTTAGGTTAATATTTTAGGGTGTTTTTCGCTTGGTTAAACGGATTTGGTTACGAGTTCTTGTAAATGTGTCCCGTTTATTTAACAGTGGGACAGACCGCACGGCGTCGGTGGTGTAACAAAACCCATTAGCATAATTCGAGTAGCTCGCTCGAACGCGCTCGAGAGAGCACGATGACAGTGGTTCATGCTAATTAGTAATTAGGATTTAGATTTAACGAGCGTAAGCCGCTCGCGCCAAGGGTTATCCCCGAACACATAATATCTGCTTATGTTTACATACATTCTGTGTGTACTTTATCATCAGAGATTAAATCTTGTCGTAGATCAGTTACGACTTATTAATTCGAATGTATTCATCATTTTTTTTTCTCTCGAAGAAAACTTATTTAAAAAACTTTCGAAATAATAATAATTCAGTAATAATTATTTATATTTTATTGACACGATATTTATCTGACATTTATGTATTTTTGATACGTACAATTAAATAGATGAATAAATACAAATATCGCCATCTGGACAATTTTTTAAAATATTTTCGCAGCGATCGACATTTCGATAAACTAAATAAAATTGAAAATATAACCCGCAGCGCGGGTCGATCATAAAAGTTTATCGGTCGAGGATCACGCAATGTCTAATTTTTTTTCTTTTCTTATTTAAAAGAAAAGTTGCATATTCTGCGGGCACCGGCACTCAAAAAACGTTTGTTAAAAAACAGTAAAATCGAGTAATAAAAAATGAATTGTATAATTATCAATAGTAAATAAATTAATTAAAAATAATACATCGAAAAATGTTAATGATGATTGATGACAATTATTTTCTATTACACAATGCAACATATTGATATAAAATCATGAAAAAAAAAAAAAAAACAATTCTTCTTCAAGATCGAGGAAATGGTTGCTCTTGTATAATGGAACAGTATGGAAAGAAAAAATTGATCGATTCGTTGGAATTTCCGAGACTGATGACGATCATACCACAGGAATGTCATTCGATGATGTTAAAAGATAGAAAAAAATATAGTTACGTGTTGAAATGACATTTCATTATTTTTCGCAATTAAGGAATCAAGCCTAAAACAGTTGAAAAAATAAATAAATATATTGACGTAATGAATTGATAAATAATTGATAAATAAAAATCAATAAAATCGAATAAATCAATCAAAATCATTGAAATAAAGACAAAAATTCAAACATCTCTTTTCCCTCGTTGATATTTCATTTTTTTCACATTAAAATAGCTCGACCACAGCGTTCTCTCATAACTGCATTAATATAAAAGACACTCAGGCCCTCGAAATGATATTTTATCGTAATTTTATTCGGGCGAGTTGTCTTGGCACGCGTCGAGCAAAATCGCACGCTTTTTCGCGTCTTTCTCGCTCCCGTTAGTCTCGGGATTATCTTGGATCTCGATTACGAGTGTAGGAATCGATCTTTGCTGTCGAGGAAACAAATGTATATAAATATATATACATGTTAAAGTTGGCGGCAAATCTGAAGAGAGACAAAGACAGAAATCTCGAGGCGCGCGCTTCTAAAAAGCGGAGGGGGGAGGGAGGGAGGAAAAAGTGAAAAAAAAGTGATCGCCATAGAAACTGGTTTTCTGCAAAGCAGCCGCTCGATCGTTTGGTCCCGAGAGACGAAGAAACGAGCCACCGGAAAGATCGTTGGATGGGAAGGTAGAAAAAAATATATATATAAATCGTGTCTCTTCAAACACACGGAGTTGGAAGAATTGCGATAAAAAAACATATTCAAAAGGGCGTAAGTGCGATGGCGAGGAGGATGAAATATCGTGAAATACGACCTTTTGACCTTGAGAATAAAAAGTCACAAAAAATGGATGCCGCAAATACTAAAGATCGGCAGAAAAGGAACAACGGAGAAGGAGAACGAACACCAGGAGCTATTGAGTCGTTAAGGCACAAAGTTATTCTCAGCGGATTATGAAAGCCTTAAGGAACCAAATACAACACCCTCATGGATGGGTAAATGTGGTCAGATGGTCGGGGAACAAGTGATGACTCGAAATTAACCATTTCGATCGTTAATACCTCGTTAAACGATGCTGTACCTATGAAATATGTCAAATTTCAAATTTCTAGTCAGGTCCTGATCAGGCTGCAGTAGGGTTTGCCTGAGAAGCTGATTTTCATCGGGTCTTGTCCAGGACCGGGTCGGGATGACGTCAGATAAATTATATTAAAGTTTGAAAACATTTGCCTCATCAGGCTTCATTCAGGACCAGGTCAGCATAACCAGAGATAACCGTTTTGAAGGTTTGGCAAGGTTTGCCTAATCAGGATTCATTTAGAGTCAGTTGAGGGTCGTCAGATATAAAATTTGTCATCAGTTCCTGGTCGCCAGCGCGTCAGGATAACAGCAGATAAAGTATATTAAAGTGTATTAGGGTTTGCCTTAACAGGATTCATTTAGGATCAGGCTAGGATCGTTAGATTTTGAAATCGTCATCAGTTCCTGGTCGGGAGGATCTAGAATAACTGCAGATAATAAATATTAATGTTCGAGTTATCAAGATTCATTTACAGCCAGGATGAGATACTTTGATGTAGAAATCATCATCAGGTCCTGGTCGGGACCAGATGAGCGTAAAAAACAGATCAAAGGATCACCCGATCAGGATTTATCGAGGACCAGCTCAGAAACCGTAATCAGATGTGGAACGTAATGAGGAAATGCTGCGTTACAGATTCGATCCCATACCGATAAGATGAACCGGATCTGGGCCTGATGTGAAATTCTAGGTGGGATGTGAGCCCTGTCGCATGGCGTCGTTTTCTCTGTTTCGTTCTTTCTTCACTTCTTATCACTCCCTGGACGGGGAAAAAAAAAATTATACGCCATTTTTATGGGTCCTCGATCATTGTCAACTAAGTCTGACACTTTTTTTCCCTTCCATTAATTATTTAGTCATCGTTAATAAAAAAAATCAAATATGGCGATTGGGAAAATGTAGAAATCGTCAAATTTTCGTGATATTTCGTAACAATCGTGTTTTTTGTGATTAGATCGAAGAGAGCTATGTAGCTATGTATCAACGTTTCTTTTGTTCAGTTATTTATTTATTTATTATTTATTAACATACAAAATCCAATATGGCGGATGAAAAAATGGAAAAATGTTGAGAATTTTGTCAAATTTCGTAACAATTATGTTTCTTCTGATTGGAACGGAGTCACGTATGAGAAAATGGTTTTTGCTTCAAATATAGATATAGAAACGTGTGTAAAACATCGAGATGTTGAACGATCGGTGTTGGGGGACGTGTAACACGTGTAGCAAGCTTGTCGATTGAATATTTATTACCAGGAGCTCCTTCTCACTGTACAACCATATAAAACCATCGACATTTTGTCGACATACACACTCGCGTCCTCCATGAGTATTGAGCAAAAAAAAAAGAAAAAAAAAACGTTAAAAAAATAATGAAAAAAAATCTCCTTTCTGATTTATAGCGCGATCTAATAGTCGGCTCTCTCAATGACGTTGAAAAGCGGTGCCTGTGTATTATATTTACTACAACGACTCGCCATCAGCAGCAACCCCCTCGGGCTCAGATCTCTCGATCTATGGCTCCACGTCGACGACGATAAATATCGCTATTTATTCTCCCTCTCCCCCCCTCTCTCCTCTCCTTCCTCGTCCCTTTCGTTTCGTCACAAACCAGGCCGAGTGACTTTTCAAAATAAAATCCTTTCACCATTTCTTTCATTTATTTATAAAAAAATAATTTAAAAAAAAAAATTGATATCAACGATGTTTAAAAAATTCTTTTCATTGTAAATCTTTGATATCTTTTTAGAAATTCTCATTAATTTTCTTTGATACTTAATATTTGATTACACATTTATTTTATTTGTTTTTTTTTTTTTTTTTTTTTTAATTTCAATAAATAAATATGAATAAGGCGTAAAGGATAATTCAGCATTTTTTAACGAGTGTGACAATTATTGTATCACCTTCGTGGGGAATCACGTGATATCTTAATGACGGTATCACGTGACTTTGAAGACCATGATCTATATGTATAGATATGAAAAATAAAGGGGTTAAGTTAACGACTGGCTTTGGTAGCAAGGAAAATTCATCAAACGAAATAAGAGAAGAGAAAGAGCGAGTGTGTAGAAAAAATTAAGGGTTGTTTCCACCCTCGTTAAGTAATTTTATTTACGTTCAACATTAAATTAATTAAATAATTATAAATTATTGTTTATTATGTAAAATTATAGTTTATATTTATTTATATATTTATTATGCAATAATGTTGACACAAAATGAGCGAAGAAAAATATTCTCGTAACTTATTTAACGCGACAAAGACGGATTAGATTTCTTCGTAAAGAACTCACGACTTAAAAGATTTATAAAGACACAGTTTTTTTTCTTCTATCTTCATCTTTCTTTCTTGCTCTTTGAAAATTTTCCTGGGACCTGACAAAGTCGTAAAACTTCTCAACTGCGCGTGCACCACTCGTAACAGTCGTTTCTTCGATGTTTATTTGTTAAATGTACGTTTATGAGACAGCAGTGTAAATTATTGTCTTCTGGACTACAGCACAGTAGCTATTTATTTACATTTTTAGATTTATTTCAATTCATCATGGAAAAGTTTCTTGTGTTAATAGATTTTCTTCAACATTATTATTTTAATTTTTTTTTTTTTTTTCATCACTTTTATGGACCCTTTGATGACGTACTTTAAAATTTGGCCTCTCTATTGACACACTGGGTCAATTTGACCCGGAGAATTATTTATTCATCTGATATATATCAATAAACAAATTTGAAAAAAAAAAATATATCCAAAAAAGTTTTTCAATCAAAATATTTGCCACCAGAATATTAATTCGGGTCAAAATGACCCAGTGTGTCTACTAATGGTCAATTTTGAGAAACGAATGATTTTATAAATTCACTAAAATATGCGATCGAAGAACTCTGGTAAGTTTGCTCGGAATTGAACAATTCATTGGGAAAACCACAGGCGTTACAAATAACGCGCGTGGACGGCGACCGGATATACGCTCGCGCGACCTCTATGCAATGTTGCCACACACATACAAACATGAGTTACGCAATAAAATGATAGAGAAACAGAGAGAGAGAGAGAGAGAGAGAGAGAGAGAGAGAGAGAGAGAGAGAAGGATTCTGTGGTATTGGCATTGACGCCAGTAGCGCGTTACTCGATCTTTGTGTGTGTGTGTTATTTCGATACGTAACCGTAAAATACATTGAAACGATTAAAAAAAAATAGATAAAAAAATGTTCAATAAAAAATCTCGTGAATATTTAAAAATAATAAAAAGTCTAAATTCAAAAAAGGAAGTGAATTAATAATTTTTTACAATTAAAATGAATATTCAATGAATTTGAAAGGAAAAATGTCTGAATTTTAAATTTTTATTAAAAAAAAAAAAGAAAGAAAAAAAATTAATCGTATTAACGTGTCGAAGTGTCAGGAGGGGTTCAGATTTTTTTTTTTTATTGAAATTGAGACGTATCAAGTCACGAATAATAGATCTCTTTTTTTTTTAACGTTCAGTAAAGCTTCGTTGCATTCTTGTTTCTTTTTTTTCCTTTCTCCTATTCTTTTTGTATTGGATCGAAGGAAAAAGAAAAAAAAAGATAAATAAAGTAAAAGAAACGGTTGAACGGTGGTTGGGCCACGCGTTATTATTGATGACGTTGCGTGACGTCGAGGCGCCGAGGAGAGCAGGGCACGTCGTGCAGCCACAGGTGGTTCCCAATGAATTCGTTGTCTTTCTAACTATATTTATATATTTATATACATTTCCAAATGCACACTCATCCGATCTCGCTCAACATCGTCCATTTTTATTTCTGCAGCTTTCTAATATGTGTATATATATATATTTTTTTATATATATATACGAATTCACATGTTTTTGCATACGTTCTACGGGTGAACAGGTGTTAGATACGTCAGATGGTACGGGGAACCCAAACAGACAACGAAATACAAACTTTTTAATCGTTTTTTCGAACAACAAAAAATTTTCTCAATTTTTTAATTATTTTTTATCGAATTATTTTACGATTTATTGTTGAATTGTATAGTTCATTAATTTGTTGTTGAATTGTTGCAAAAATAATTCAATTGACTATCGATTTAGTTGGTTATTTGAACTAGTTTGTATTTTTTTTAAAATATATTGTCGATTTTACGATTTTTCGATAAATATACCCTTCGTTGACACACTGGGTCATTTTGACCCGGGTTGATTTTTCGGGTCGATTATCCTGTAGCTATACTAGAATTCGCGAAATGTTTGTTTGGATTATTATATTTTTTAGGGAAATGTTTACTATTTCAAAAGTCATAATTTTCAATAATTTTTTGAAAGAATTGAATTTGTTTTTTTGTGGATTTTTATGACGCACTCATGTTGAGGAATGTTTGAAGTTCGCTCGTGATTTTTTTCAATGAAAACCGACCGAAGGACTATCAGTGGCAGGCGGATGAACTACGGGTCAAATTGACCCAGTGAGAAAATGGAGTGGTCATATTTAAGTGTGTCAATGAAAGCTTCAATGAAATGAAATAATGAATTCAGTTTTAGAAAAATGGGACGGTCATTAGTTCCTGAAACCACCGTATGGCGCCACATACGCACGAGAAAGAGAGAGAAAGCTTCTATTTTTCTTACGCGGCGTGCGCCGCGTACAACCTGTCGCGCGTTTTCTCTCTTTCTTCCATTCTTTCTTTCTTTTTGGTTTCTCCCTCCCTTTGTACGCTCTTTCCTTCTCACTCTTGAGCGCTTTAACTCTCTTTCTTTTTCCGCCTCATTTCCGAACGCGAGCTCGACTCGCGAGGACCTCGTGTGCGTGCGTGTCAGCCTTGACAAAAGAGCGAAATTGCTGCGCCTTACAAGACGCTGCTCTCTTTCGCTCTTCCGCACTCGCGAATGTCTCTTCCCTCCTCCCCTCCCTTCCCTCTCCACCTTCTCACTGCACCAAGTTTCTCCGGGCGTACGACCTGGTACACGAGCATCGATTTTTTCTTCTTCTTTTCTTACAGAACTTGCACTTCTTCCCTATTTGCATATTTTAATTAAAGCCAAACGCAATCTGTAATTTATTTAAAAACTTTCAAGTTTTTCTCATCAAGTTAAACATTCAGACAGTTCTTGCCATCTTTCTCCATCGACTGGTTCAAGTTACATCGCGATCGGACTTTCCATTTCGGAGAAATCGCAAAACGCGTTTTTGAAGTGGTAAAAACTTAACCTCAAAGTTACATCTTGTTGCTGTAATTTGATGGAGACTCAATTTCTTTGATGAAGTCACATGGCCAATTAATTTTTGCAACTTTTCTGCGCATTTTGGATTTAGTTTTATGCCAAACGGATTCTCCGTTTTGGAGAAATCGCAAAACGCGTTTTCGAGGTGGAGAAAACTTAACCTCAAATTTTCAATTTGTTCCGATTACTCGGCAACTTTTTAAAATTATTTCGCATTATAATTTGATGGTTTTTCAGAGACAGTTGGACGAGTTGTTTACGTTCGAGAGACTCGTAGATTTTCGTAGCACAAATTCCCGTCATTTTCGGATTACGAGCATACTCTTTTCCACGTCTCTCTCCCACGATCTTTCGTGATCATATATATATGTCGGAATCCGCTACTGTACAGTCTGGACTTGCACAGCGAACGTTTAGATAGTCACGTGAGCCCAAGCATCGTCGTTAAACTCTATCGTTCCTCGTTTCTACGATACTTTCCCAAGCTCCCTCGGCTTTGCGTTACGAGTTTTATACGATCCGTTGTGCCTCCATTTTACGCTCTTTGCTCGCCACTATTTTATCCTTACGTTTACGAGTGTACGACTCGTAACTCTCGCGGAGAGAAAGAAGAGAAGAAAAAATCGTCAAAACAAAGGAAAGATGGAGGAAAATTGAGAGAAATGTTTGTGCGCTAACCTCAAAATTGCTCTAAACAAAATGGTCGCTTTACGATCTTTGAAATGGCGGTTAAAAAATGGCGGGAAAATTTTTAACGTCTCAATTTTAACGGAAAATCATTTCTAGGTGAATTTCGAGTCATTAATTTTCCAACTAATTGTGAATTTTTTTTAATTTCACGATTTTTATCATTATCGACTACGATTTTAGGTTAGATTTCAAGAGGAATTACGGAGTGTATAAAATATCGATCTCTTTCTAGGGAAAGGAGGCTCTCGTGGGGGTTAATAATAATAAAGATAAATCCACGAGCTGCGAGCTCGTGTTCCGCATTTGCGTGGCCAAAGGGGTAGTAAGAAATGTAGTGAACACCCTGTATATCTATATCTCGTGCCCTATACTTTATATTTAAGTAGACCTATAGGGCGTTTCAGTCAAAATGGTCCAAAGTCGAAAAACTTATGTTTCTTTCACGGTATATTAACAAAATAAATAATAAATAAACAAAAAAACGTTACCACCTCGTTTTCCATCGAAAATATCAATGTTTTTTCAATATAAACTAACCACAAATAATAACTACGGCAACAAAAATGGTACAAAATGCTACCAAGTCGAATCGATCGTTCTGCAACGTTTTAATGTCTCCTCACTGTCACTTTGGTGTCTAAAAAGTTAGTTATTCAAATTGCTAGTTTGTTCGTAATCCACATTCATATTTATGCGTATATATAGACAAACAAATGCTTATAGTCGCGTAGAGAAATGGGAAAAGTTGTATAAAGCTTTTTTTATTATTTTATTTATTTATTTATTTTTCACATTTTATTGCGAAATGTATTGTTGTTGATTTTTTACGTTAGTACAGTGAATTTGTTATTATTGTTTTTTCTCCAGTCGTAATGTTGATAGTTTAGAAAAAATTTGTAGATTAATGTATTTTTTGTTGCAAAATTTATGTTCCGTTCTCGCCAATAAATATATAATGTGTGTATGTGCATGTAAGTGTTAAAATTGGTCGAAAGGCAAGTTATGGTGAGTAAATCGTAGAGGTAAAAAAAAAAGGAAAAAAAAACAACTTGAGGTATAATTCGAGCGATTCGTCGATTTATCGCCACTCCTTTTTCCGCCCTATCGCCAACGTTCTTTTGTCGCCGGCAATCCGCTCTTTACTTCTCTACCTATGTATGTTTTTATTTATGTATTTATATATATATATACATATGGGCACGAAAGCAAACGAGATTATTTCAATTTGAATGTTGAACGTCGACCAGGAGGAACGTTTTTTTTTTATTTTATTTTTTTATTCTCATGCCAAACGCCAGTACTTTATTTTTCCAACTATTGTCGAGTTTCGTAACGAACTGGAATGAATTAACGAAGCATGAAAACCGCACCGATCACCAGCGAATTACGTGCTGAAGCGTTCCAACGCTTTTCGCCGAAGAAAATTTGGAATTCGGGTTTGGATTTTTTTAAACCAGTTTCCTTTCGTTTTTTAGGATTATAATTTTCATCAAGCTCTGGAAAGACATATAACAGAGGTGCCAGATTTTTTTCCTGCCTTGAAAGTGCAGAATTTGAACTTTTTTTGAAAATGGCCAAAATGGCCCTGATTTTTTTTTGCTAATTATGAGCAGTTCAGAATTCGGGGACGTTGAAAATTTTCGACCAATTCGTAGAGTTCGAGTCCTAATGAAAACGCTGCAAATTTTATGAAATTGTGACCAAACATGAAGAAAGGTACCATTTTTAATTTTTGTTAATGTTGAGATAATTGTCTAGTATATAAAATATTGTGTCAATCTGGTAAAATACTTGCATATTTTTTGTTCGGGGCATAAATTAATGGAAGACAGGAAAAAAAAGTGCCATTTTGGCGTTTTGACGTTTTTAATCGGTTGTTTTTGGTATCTAACACGCTAATTTAATATTTAGAGAGACGTGACGCGATAATTGAGAAAATTGGGGGTATTTGGATCCTGGCAAGAGACTCGTGACGATATTCTCAACGGAGAGACAAAAACTTTGATGGGATTTAGGCACGGGATTATGGTACCTTAGCCCGAACCTAACTGCGTTCCCTCAGTGTTCCAAGTTTTCTACACCATATACCGCGGATATATAGAGCCAAGAAACGATAGGTAATACGATAGCCCCGCCCTAACCAATTCGGAAATAATAAAAAAGACGAGCAAGAATAATGAAAAAAAGAAGAATAAAAAAAAAAAGCAAAAAAAAAAAACACCGAAATACCAAATGAATGAAGAGCGAAAAAAGAAAGGAAGAACAAAAATAAAGGGGAAGGGATCGACATAAAGGCCATCTGATAAGCCCTATATACCTCGAAGGGCCTGAAAGGGAATCCGCTTTGTGGTCGACGAAAAACCATGCAACATTTTCCCAAAGGTTCCCGAAAATAAATCCAATAAAAATAAATGTCACGTTTTGGTGCCATTTTTAAAAATAATTCTATTTCAGAACAATAAAATCTTAATTTAATTTCTATAAACGTGGGGATTTAAAAAATAACACACGGCTGTTTTTTCCTGATCTGACAAGTGGCCATTTCGGTACCATTTTTTTTTCTCAACGTCCTATAAGACTTTCCATCAAATTAAAAAATATCTCGAGTCTCTTTTCCTTCATGAAATATTGCAAGAAAAACTCTCGCATCCTTGCACAGTTTTGGTACGGAAAATGGTACGTTTTTAGGACCATTTTAATAAAATCCTCTTAATTATTATTTATTCAGGTCCGAATGAAAATAGAGTTGAACGCAATGAGAATGAACTCGAGATTTGAGGCTCACGAGGATTACGCACAGCGAGGAAATAAGGCACGTTTGCAAAAGGGCCTCATCTCGTGTGTTTTGTCTCTCTCGGACTTATTGGCGAGTTGGGCGACGAGACGGTGGGCGGGACGGGCCTTTGGGGCTCCAAGGCGATCCACTCCGAACCTTACCCTGTATATATACACGATATTTCCTCAGCACCTTTTTCTCTTCGTCTTAACATATATAAATATATCCATATACACATTTTTCATTATTTTATTTTTTCTCCTATACATGTATACATAATGTTGAGGATCAAAAAAACGTTACATCTTTCAACGAAATTGCAAACGAGCTCTTGGTTTCAGCCCCCCATAAATAAATATGTATGTTAATTAATAAAAAATAAATAAATAAATATTTTTCCTCTCTCCATTTGTTTAAATAATAATGTTTATCATAATCATTTTATTCCCAGCTCAAAATTCTCTAAAAAAAAAAAAATATAACCAGGGAAAAAACCTTGGACAAGTACATTTGTTGACTCCCGTTTCCATCTTTTGTCACAGAAAAAAAAATTACCCAAAACAGTAGAAAATTTTTAAAAATTTGCTAAGATCGAGACAGGAAAAACAAATAACATCGAGACAGGAAAACAAAGTTTCTATAAAATAACTTTACTCCAAATGACAAATAGAAATGAAAAACTTTACATCAATTATCGAGATCCCAAGAAAAAAAGCAACAATGTCAATCGTGAGTGTCCGATAAAAAAATAGAGTCTACAAGTAAATGATCAATTTGCGCATAAAAAAAATAATTACTTTACAAAAAAAAAAAAAAAAAAAAAGAAATGGAAACGCCAATGATTTACGTTCAGCACTAAAAATTATAATATCAATAATAGGACAAGTATTTTATTGTCGCTTGAGGATGGAGTATTAAAAAAAAAAAAGCAAAAATTAGTTGGGTAAAGTCACCAAAATGTACGAAAATAAAAATCGGTCGAAAGAACAGAGTCCAGAAAAAAAATCGGAATGAGAAAAAACTTGAAAAAAAAAAAATTTCAAACGAAAAAAATTAGATTGAAAAAAAAAAGTTTTGACCGAATAAAATTTCAAAATGGCCTTAAAAAATCGGGGCAGTGACCAAAAAATGGTACCTTGCCATTTTTGTTTGTTTTTTTTTCTACCTCATAAATAAATATGTTCTCGATTGAGAGCTCTAGAAAAATCGTGGTGAATCTCATTGCGATTCTTGGATCGTACTGTGAATGCAGGATGAGGGGGACGAGAAATAATCCGTTTGAGGGGCGAGACGATCAAGATCAAGGCAAAATGGTCAAGTGGAAAAAGACACTGGTTGGATCCGAACATCGATTCACGATTGAGATGTCCACTTTCTTTCTCTCTTAGACTCGAACACATGGACATGAGAAAATAAACATATTGGGCTCCGCAGCCGATCGAGGACAATTTTATACACACCTTTCTCCATTTTTTTTCTCTACTTTGTTTTTCTTTCTTTTCTTTTCTTTTTTATATCTTTTTTTCAACTTTTTCATTCTCTCTCTTCTCGAGCGAGCTTTGTGTGCAGAAAGGCTTGACGAACGATGTGTCAGCGGTGACAACTGGCGCAAGCGTTGCCTGAATACGTAATGAACCGAGAGACCCCGATATATACATATATATTTACCTCTTTATTTCATTTGTTTATTATTTCATCAAGCAGCCAAGTAAAAAACGAAAAATAACTAAAAAAAAGTAGATTTTTCATAAAAAATCAAAATTTGAGGTTTTCTCAAAATTTCATTTCGTTCCAAGTCGTTTTTGAGTGCCTTTAAATATAGAGACCTTCAATTCCTTGCATCAGCCCCTCGACGACACTGCAAAGTGTCCATTTCCGTGGGGAAAAGTGAAAAAAGTTCAAAATAGTCCAAAAATTGAGGTTTTTGTTGTTGTTACTTGGACGAATTCTAAGTACATGCAGATTTTTGCTGTTTTTCAATCACAGAAGACAACGAGTGTTACGGCAATAATGTTTATTGGTTTGCTACCCGTATACGCGATAAGCAAGACAAAGAAATGTAAAAAAAGACAAAAAAAAAATTGGGAGTGAGAAAGAAAAAGACATAAAAACAAGTTTCTCGTATTGCGATTGGAATTTTATGGAGATTTTAGAAATTCTACCGATGGTTAAACTCGAGGATAATATATAGTTCGCGAGTGCACTTTTGTGTGCGTGTGTATGTGTCAAAGAGAAAGAGAAAGATAAAGAGAGAGAGAGAGAGAGAGAGAGAGAAAGAAAAAGAGAGAGAGATGGCTGGGAGCGCAATTCCGCAGGCATAACTATGCGGTACATTCTCTCAGGACTCAGATCCAAGAGAGAAAGAGAGAAAGAAAGAAAATCCAAGACTCCATATATATATATATATATATAAAAGTTTAACTGGAATAGCCGGGCATGAAACAAACGAAATGCCGAGAAGCGAAGAAGAGAATAAGAAAGAAAAATCCCAAGTCAGAGCGAACGAGAAAAAGAGAGAGAGAGAGAGAGAAAGAGAGAAAAAAAAACGAAGAAAAAGAGTCCGCGAATGCCTTAGTGCACTTCAAACGATCCCGCGATGCTTTTCTCCTTTTCCTTATCCTTCTCTGTCCCAAAGTCCACCCTCTCTTTAAAGGATTTTTTTCAACGTGAAATTCCCACGAATTTTTCCAGTTTCGTCCATTTTCAATTGTCAAATTAAAAAAAAAAACGAAAAAAAAACCAAGTTCCAAGTTTAAAAAATAAAAATTTTCAAAATTTCAATTAAAATCATCAATTTTTGCATATTCAAAAAATCGAATAAAATTTATTTATTTATACGTATATATATATATGTCTATATATCTCTGTATATATATTATGTATGTGAAAACTAAGAGGGCTGGATATTGCAGTGGGTGGAGGAATATTGCTGCATACGTAACAAGTTCTATATATATATGAATAAAAACGTAAATATATATATATATATATTTAAGGTAGTAAAGGGTGAGGGTAGCCTCTGCAAGAAACGCCCACGCGTATCTCGATCTAATAAATTCAACATTTCGCCGGTAAATCCAAAGCCCTTTTCTCTCGTCATATATGTATATATAAAAAATATATACGTATATAGATCACGAGAGACTTTATACAAGCAGGTGAGATCCGGTGGATGAAACGGAACTGTAAGAAAAAAAAAGAAAAAGAAAAAAAAATCTCGAATATTTGGCACGAAGAATCCTCGTCGATGTAACATTTCTTCTTCACGATGTTATTTTTCTTTTGTATTTTGTTTTTTTTTTTTTTTTCTTCGATTTTTAAAAAATAATTTTTGTTTTGCCAAAGGGAGGATCCATTCTAGGAATCGTCGAAGCTATCGTGACTTTTGATCGGCGTTCTAATGATTTATTTCATCGATATATCGTCTCTTTGAAATTTGAGTGATTTGTAATAAAAAAAATAAAATTGATGAAAGAATAGTGAATTTTTTATTTGTTTTTGTTTTTTTTTTTAGTTTTGAAAAATATTGCTGTTCACAGCGACAATTATTCTGAATAAAAAGACGTTTATATCGCGTCTAAATGAACAATATATTTATTACGACATATATATATCTTTATATAGATAAATATATATTTATATATAGATATTCTTGTACTTATATATTCTTCGAAGAGTCTCAGGCCAAGAAGGAAGTAACGGATGATTTATATCCGTTGCTACCAGTCCTGCTCCCAACCCGGCGATAATACCAATCATTATCATCGCTTAATAACAGACATTACTGCCAACATTGAAATAATGCACAAGTATGTGTGCCTTTCCTTATATACATATATATATTTATATCGGAATACGTAACGTTGAAAATATATATATATTAACATAAAAAATATAGTTATATATATAAAAAAATTAAAAAATTAAATATATATGTACATAAGATTTTTTAAATATTTTATTATTTTGTTTTTCATTATAAGTTGTTAATAAACTTGATTTTTCGTAATAATGGTTTTTTTTTCTAGTAAAATATAAATAAAATAATGTGGTCATATATTTATATATTTATATATATATATATTTATGTATATAGCCGCCATGAAAGACTGGCTTGACCGTATTCAATGGCCACGTATCTCTGGGGCGTGGTGCACACATTTTTTTTCCTATTTTTTTATCATTATTTTTTTTTTCATACTTTTGCTCTTTTTTTTCTAATTTTTTTTTTTTTTTTTTTTTTTTTTCATCATCCTGGAGTTGGTCTTGCTCTACAGTAGTCGAGAAGCTGATGTGGTACCGAGACCACGTAACTACCAGCTTTATATACGCCCAGCAGTGATGCAGTATCGGGTGCTGGCGTTTCAATTTATACCGAGCTGGAGAATTTTTTAGTTTTTTTTTTTAAACATTTTTCTTACGTTCGGGGATAGAAAAAAATTAGGGAGGCGGGATGTGAGGATAAAAAACAGGAGTTTGCTTCTTTCTCACCTTGCCACCCTTAGAAGAAGCGAGAAAAAAAATTTCTTCGATATTTTCATTGAAAAAAAAGAAATTTCGAAATATTTGATCGATTTTTTAAATAAAAGTATAGATCTATGTTTTTAGTGAGTAAAAATCTCGTGAGTTGCTGACGTTTCTTTTCTTTTTTTTTGTGACAGATCGAGAAAACCCATTATCCAAAATGTTTGACTTCATATTTGGTATTTACTATTTTTGAGTGTTCATATATACGTAGAAACGTCGGGGTACGTAGGCGAGACGGTTGGACACGCGATAGATGCGTCAGCGTTTCGGGAAAATGACGAGAATCAGAAAAAATGTATATATATATTTGTTTCTATGTGTGTAAAAGTATCGATATACATAAGAAATTGATAATTTATAATGAAAAGGGCGTAAGTTGATAATTCGAGGTTGAAAATCGTGAATTTATGTCCTTGTCGATCGAAGGGTACAAAAGTGTTGAGCACGTGGTTGTCGCACCATATGGACAGTCGGATATAATCGTTAGAGTCCCCGATGCGTATGAATAAATTTATGAAAAAGCGCGGCCCATCGGTTGGTAGAAGCAGAACGTAAGCGGGGGTGAGAAACAGAAGAAAAAGATGGAGGTCTCATTTAACGATCGGGTTTGTCCCCATACTGGGTCGAGAAAGCATTGAAATATTCAAAGGAAACGATTTTTCGTCTTACCGACCCTTATTACCCCGCCATAACCTAATTTGAAATTTTTTTCAATTATTTTTACTAGTTTGCAGCTCGATAATAAATCCTCGAGATGGAAGGGACCGCGGAAGATTTAATTTCTATGGAGAAGCATTGAGACACCATTGATTCATAAATCGTGAATTATGGGGGAGGGGGGAGGAGTAGTTGACCACCATATCTGGATGAAACCGTTAGGGGTGACGATTTCCGAAAGGATAATTGTAATTATAATTGGACGTTACTGAAAGATCCGAGCGGAAAGTCCATCGAACGTTACTAAGGGTCCAAGATTATTTTTTCACCTTTTTGTCTCTCTCTCTCTCTCTCTCGCTCTCTCTATAGTTGAATCCCCCTCAGGGTTCTATGAAACTCGCTCAGTCACGATCAACTTATTCTCGGAGTAAACCTACACGCGCAACTTGCTTTTCGCGCCAACATTTTGCTAGCAAAGCAGGAGAGAGAAAATTTATAGCTGCCTCGTTAGCTGTGTACTAGCTTAACTTGTTGTCAGATCTCGCTCTCTTTCTCCCTTCCTCTCTTCCTCTCTTGTTCTCTGAGACTCGAGTACATGGAGCTAGTAAACCGGACACTTCTGCAACCCTATACCCAATGTCCAGGGCGTGGCGAATCGATGATTTAGTAAAGTCATTTGTGCCGATAACGCTGACAGATGCCGTTCATCGACAACTATCCTGTTACTATATAAATACCCGCGTGTATGACGTGAATATGCACGAAAACTTAAAATGACGTTCAGTCACATCTCCCATATTATTTAACTCGCGGGCTTTATTCAGATTCTCTCCCGTACTTTTAGATCCTCTTCTGGACATTCAGATATTATTTTTCACGATCAAATACTCGCGAACAGACTCAAACTCAATCCTTCCGCTCTAGAACATTTTCAGTCACGTTCAGACTCTCTCCTCCCACTCCGAAATAATATTACTGACGTTCAGACTCTCTCCTCCCACTCCCAAGTACGTCTACTCATATTCAGCCTCTCTCCTCCCACTCCCAAGCACTTCTACTCATGTTCAACCTCTCTCCTCCCACTCCCAACCACTTCTACTCATGTTCAGACGCTCTCCTCGCAAACTTCAACATTTCTACACGCTCTTAGACTCTCTCCTCCCACTCCCAAGTATTGTAACTCACGTTTAGATTTTTTTTCGCAAATCCAAGCATTTCGACACAGGTTTAGAGTCTCTCTTCCTACTATCAAGCATTCTCAGTCATGTCCAGGTTCTCTCCTAACACTCCCAGACACTCCCACAGATGTGCAAAACTTACAAACACCTACGAGTTGTTTATTCAACTGATATATATCTTTTTTTTCGATTTTTTTTCAACTTCCCTTCAAACGAACTTGTCTTGGTAAATATCGCAGTGATAATGTATAAAAATTGAAGAAGTTTACTGACCTGTGTTTGCGTGAGGCCCAGACTCGCCGCGAGCTCAGCCCTCTCCGGTAACGCAAGGTACTGCGTCCTCTGGAATCGCCTGTTTAACTGTTGTAGCTGTAGACTGCTGTAGATAGTTCTTGGCTTTCTCATCTTTTTCCCTTTGCCATTTCTCAAGGAACCGCCTCCACCACCGCCGAGCTCGTCAACGAGACTTCCGCCCTTGTCACCCAACGGCGAGAGGTCTGTGAACATGCACCACCCTGACATCAACTTTCAGAATTCAGAACTTTACTAATCGAGCCAAACTAAAGAAAATAATTAACAGAAACCTGTTTAATTATTTAATTATTTTGAAAAAAAAAAAAAAAAAAAAAACACAATTTTTCATCCAAAAAATTTATACGAAAAATCACATAATCCTTTCAACTCCTAAGATAAACAGATCGAAGAATCCAATAAATTGAAAAAGTACACAATGTTTTTTTTTTTTTTTTTTTAACAAACGAAATAAACAAGACCCAAAAAATCCGGAAGTATTTTCACTCGGTCACCCTCGACAATGAAAAAAATCCAACAAAACGATTTAATCGTTGTGTATCTTTGTCTCTCTCGTACATACAGAACGGCTAATTAATTGCCTCTCATCACGTAAAATTAGAGCTGTTAATTTAAATTGCCGGAATTACCTCGACGTGAATTAAAGAGCATCAAGTGAATCGATCTTTCGCTCGTCACCCTTGACACTCTTGTAACCCTCGAGCTACGCTTTGTTCCTCATACTTTTATAATATATATATTTTTTTTTCAACATCATTTAAGCTCGCAGTTGGGGGTTGTAAAAATTGTGTTTTTCGGCTTCGGAATTGAAATAATCATGAGCAAATTCTTTTAGAAAGTTCATGCCTTATCTTGAAGAATCTAAAAAAAAAAAATTAAAAAAAAAAAAGGAAACACGACTGCAAGGGCTAAATCTTAAGGGTTTAATCAGATGAAATTTAATCCTTCAAGAACCTGCAGAGTCCACCTACACGATTTTTTTCATCAACCACAAAATTATATATATATATATATATATATCTTTAAAATAAAAGTGCTTCAAACTCGACCTAACTAATCGTAAAAGCCATAGCTTCCTAGTCCAACATCCCCAAGGATTTCACGAGAGAATCCTCGAAGGTTAAGGACCCTGACGAGGACCTAAATCCTTATGAAAACAAGCGTTTAATATACCTGATCCATCACTCGACGAAAAGGACTCTGCCAAGAGAGCAAGAGAGAAATAAATAGAAAAAAGGAAGTCATTTTCTTCCTTTCTCTCTTCCTCTTCTTCGTTCCGGATTAATTTTTGTTCCCCTGGTTTTGCTTCTGCTCTTCTCACAACCCGGTCACTAAACGTTCTTTTCGTCCTTGCTAATTGGATTCTTGAGTCTCGCCTCTGGTTCCTAAGCATTTTAACGGGTCACGATGCCGTGAAGAAGCTTTTTAAGGACTTAATACTTGAAAGATTCTGTTGGGGGATGAAAATCAAAATGGCCGCCTCTGCATCCGGTTCAGCATGCTTAAAATAAAAATCGACACTTTCCCATACATTGGCAACTATTTTTCATTGACTGTACAACGATTTTGAATGACGTTTCTAGCTCAATGTCATTTGTAGGTCATTGGAAGGTCAAATTTGTTATTTTTGCTGATTTCTTCGATTTCAAGCGTCTATTACTTCCTCATTATCCTTACTCCGCGATAAGGATCGGTCACTCGACAAATATTATTCCTCACACACGCTCTCGTATCCTTTTACATATTCGTCTAGGGAATTTTTGTGTGGGTGAGCGTGTAACGCGTATCACGCGATCTCAATGTCAGATCCAACTTTGTAAACACACGGTATCTTCTCACACCCTTTTGTGAATGTATCCTCCACGGACTACCGCGTACAACAACCGTTTTCCTCCAAGAGATATTCCGACTTTATTATCGCTACTCGTGATCTCTTGCTCGGCAGTTGCAAATATGAAGGAATTCAATTCCAGCAACGTTTACACTGTTCTTCTTGTCTTTCTCATCTTCTCATTCAGCTTCACTCATTCTTTTTCCTAGTTCTTTCAAAAAATGTCACTAGATTATCTCGAATTCCACTAGAACTCGAACGAATTATTTTAACCATGAATTTTGTGTTTCCTTTCGATAATTTTGACATTTCGACACGGAGGAATCGTTTTATCGGTCGTATAAAAATTCTAGAGACAAAATATCACTAGAAAATCGAAAAAATTACCATTACTAGTAACTTTGAGTTTTATTTTTATAATTTCGCTACTTTCCACGATTGTGAACTCTTGTCATTGATTTCTTCATCTTAAAAATCACTAAACGACTTACGAAATCCCTAAAATTCCCTAGACTGTCTAAAAATAATGTATTCGCTGAATGTAACGTTTTAAAATGTAAAAAAAAAACGGTAAAATGTTTAGTATATGTGCCAAATCTGTTTATTAAAATAAATGGGCATATGTAGAATTTATTTGAGTGGCTGTCGAGCCTCATTAGACGAGTTACAACTTTATGAGAGCCGAGTCTAATTATTCTTTTCATCGGTGTTAAGTCACACTAGAAGTGGGGTGATGAAGAAAATAAAATGAAAAAAGAACGATGTTGTAATCATTTATCCTGTTCCTTGCTCCGGAAAAATCGTTTCGGTAGGCGTGACTGAGAGTTCATTAATTATTTATACCTGTGTAGATTTATGTGATAAGACGTGAGTGATTTTTAAAATAGAACAATTTCTAAATATTGACAAAAAAAATGAATAAAAAATACATCGAGTGTCGTTTAAAATCGAATGAAACGTTCTCCAGAGTTCAACGAAATTATTTAACAAGGAGAAAAGTCGTTGAATCGAGAATTCAATTGAAGGGGGAACAGAATATTGACTAAAAGCCAATTAAAAAATTAATTCAGCTATAACTTCGTCTTGGACCACATTTTCCAGCTTAAAGTCGAATGTAAAATGGGGAAAAAAAAATTAAACAAATAAAAAAAAAAATCAATAGGATCTGCGAAACTTGAGAGCACACAGAAATGACGCAAAAATACATGGAAAACATGCGCCTGGCGTGTTCTCTCGCAATTAAGCCGATCGCGATTGCTACGTGATATTTATTATTTAATTAATTAAAGCGCGTTTCTATCACACGTGCCCAGGGGTCGAGGAACATCGAGAACGAGAGTGAGACTATGAAAGGAAAAAAAAAAAAAAAAAAAAACAGAGAGAAAAACGATTTTATATCGGTGAGTAATTTTTTGCAAGTGGAGAGCTTGTCCACTTTGTCATATGGACAATAAAAAAAAAGAAGAAAAAAAAAACAACACAACAATATCTCTCCTCGTTCTGTGTCAACGCCGCAATAACACAGCGTGATTCTCATGTTTTCTTAATTTATTATTTTCACTACTTATCTTATGTTTGTCACATTTGACGTTTCACCATTTATTTATTCGTAGTTTAAGGTTACGAAAAGAATAAATCAACTGTTTGTTTTGCAACATTTTTACACTTTTTATTGTTTTGTTCTTTTTCTCATCATAATTTGAGGAATTAAAATTTTTCATGTGCATTTTCGTGAAGCCCATGAAGAAACGAAAAAAAATGTTTTTTATTTATCACGATACGTTAATTTTTTAAAAAATTATACCACTTTGTAATTCGACTTCCGTTGGATATACTTATTTAGATTCGATTTTTCGCAATTTAAAGATTGTAGAATTTCAAATGGTCATAACTCGGTGGAAAATTATCGTATAGGAATTCGACGGGTGTGTTTTTTAGAGCTCTTTGGTAGACTTGAAAAATGGCGTTGGATTTATCCTGATAGCTCATTTCTTTGTACATGAAAAAAAGCTCGAAAAAAAAAAGTTTCAAAAAAATCACATTTTTTGACACTTCTTTGTCATTTCCTTAATTGTGACAGGAAATGAATGATTTGGTATCGTTTTTTGAAAAGTTTATAAAAAATAAAGAAACAGATAAAGAGTTTGTGGTGATATCGTTATTTCCTAAATTCAGAAAAAGATAAAAATAAAAAAAAAGTGCATAAAAAGAGGGGTCAATTAACGAGTTATTACGAGAAGAAATAATTGCATCGAGTTAACGGAACGATGAATGAAGGGTTGAGGAACCCTTGCTGGACGCTGTATTTTTTATTCATTTTTTTCTTTTCTTATAAATTAATGAGGCTCGTCAACGACCACGAAGACAATAGTGTAGGGCGTCAATTTGCTTGATAATTTTTTCCCTTGGAAAAATGTGTACATCGAGTAGGAATAATGAGTCGTAAGGCTAAAGATCCCAGAAAAGCTTGGAGCTTGTTTGGAAAAAAAGCGAAGAAAAAAAAAGACAAGAATAATTGTTAAACGTCTCGTTAAAAAGAGGAAAAAAAATGTCAACCCTTTTTAGAGGGAAGTGAAAACTAGTGAGGGGTGAAAATGCACATTTACTGAGGGATTATTTCATCGCTGAGCATTTTTCCCTTCCTCGCACTCAGCAAAAGAAAAAAAAAAACTATCCCGTGGTTTCGTTGACCAGAATGAATTTACAGCGCGATACGAGTTTGCGAGGGTTGAAGGTCACGAAGGGGTGGTTGGGACAGTGCGGTTAGTTAAGGAAAAAGACTAAGTTCTGTCGTTACAAAAGGGAGCAACAACTTTTTAGCAGGGACGACTTTTTTTTTTTTTTTCTTTTAATGCAACCAAGTTGGGGTAGTTTTGAGTATAAGCGAAGCAGGCTTGTTCAGAGATATATTAAGCATCATAAGCAAGAGTGAGTGAGAGAGAGAGAGAGAGAGAGTGAAAGAGAGAAAACTCAACGGGGAGCCTTAAGAGGCTCCCTTTGATGGTTCGAAGTCCCGTCAAGTGGCAACTGGTCAGGTGTAAAACAAAAAAAAAGAAGAAAAAAGAAGAAATTCGCACGATGCAGTTAGGGGAGGTTGGAGTTGACGATAATTTGTAATTTTTGTACGTAAACCTTATTCAAGTCCTTAATTACAATGTAATAAGCATTTGACAAATGGAATGTCATATATAGGTGTGCCATTGTTTGCCAAGATTTATTAAATTTTTTTTTTTACTGAGTTTGAGTGTTCTTGAGTGCCATTGAGTGATTTTGGTCGTAATCAATGATAGTCGAGTGAAATTTCATCACGTTTCGATTCTTTGAATCGAGGCAAAATATATTTGAGAAAAAGTTACTGTCCCGGTAGTTAAATCGTGTTTAAAAACGCTTTTGAGTGTTTTTTGAGTGCAGGCTATTACTCGGCGAAAAATAAAGGTTATTTTTTGGAAAAAATTCCAACAGTGACAGTTCGAGCATAAATTACAACGTCAAGAATTTTAAAACGCTACTGTACTTTCTTTCATTTGAGTTTTTCAACTTTCCCCCCCTCCCCTTCGCTCTTTCATCAAACAATAAAAATCTTTGATCTTTTTTTCCTTCTCTTTGTATCGAAAATTTGAAGATATTTTAGCGGAAATTTAAGGGAGCCACATCCGGAGGATTTTCGAGAGCTTAACGCGACTCGCACACGACCTGGCTCCTATATATATCTCTCTTGTTCTATTTTTCTACGGTGGCCACTGACCGTCGACAAGCGACGATCTCTGACGATACCTGCTACTCCAGATTCTCTCTTCCTTTTTTCTTCTCCCCCTTGTCCTTTATTTCTTTATTCTCTATTTGCCTAAACCAAACACACGGACACACACACACACACACACACACAGGTATTTGTGTATGGAAACGTGTCTTGAAACTCATCGGAGCGAGTGAGGAAGGAAAAAAAAAGAGACAAGTTTTACAACCCCCCAAAACACTTGTTCTCGTCCTCACAGCTTCTGGTGTTCTTTTCAGTTGGAACACGTGAATCGTTTTCTCGAAAAAATGTATTTATATACATATTTTTTTTTAAATTTAAAACATTTTTTAATTTATTTTTTATAAAAAATAAAAAATAAAAAAATAAAAGTTTATTCACAAATATGTAATTTATTTATTCACAAGTTTGCTTGCCAACAAACCGATTATTTTTACAACCCTCGAGAGATCGGTGTAAAGTTGGCAACAAATTACCAGGGTGAACTTTGATAGCGGGACGAGGGAAAGAGGCAGCAGGATGAAAAAGCACGACGCGATACGTCATCACTTTTTAATGAGATTTTGATTGAGATATGAGAAGATGGAGGGGTTTGTTTGACGCGGAATTATGCGTTTAAGTCGAGTGGGGTAGAAAACTCAGGAGTGCATTAGGACTTGTCTAGGAGAGAAACAAGGCAGAAGCACAAACTCACCCCTTCGAGAGGGGGATGAACGTTAATACACAGAGTGCAGCCTACCCGCGATAGGTTGTGCGGTTTATAAAATGCATTAGACGGACCGGCGCCTCCGAGACAAACCTCCCTTCGACGTAAACTTCAAACTCACCGCGAAATATCAGGAAAAAACAACCCTCGGGCTTTTTCATCCCTTAGAAATTTTACCCCCTTACCCCCCGCGTGCTTTGCTCCTCTCTATCAGCGTATAAAATTGTTAAATTCCCCCGAGGTATTCACCGCTTCCCTGCTCTATACGTACATGCGTATAATCGCGTTTACGAAGAACACTCAAAATTATACACGCGCTCAACAACAATTGCCGCAGCTATATCTTCGAAGTCTATCAAAATAACTGTATTGATTGCTTGCGAACATAAAAAGAAAAGGAAAAAAAATATATATTCTGTTTGTACAACCTTGTCGATATATGTAGGAGAAAAAACAGTGAAACCCCCTTAAGCGTGTGAAAAAAATACAATGTTGCGTTGAACATTTGGTCTTGAGTTTGCAAACGTAAATAGTCGAGTGTACCTTTTTACTTCTCAATGTTTCTTGCCCCGACGGCCAACTCACGAATCAAAATGCCGAGGAAGTTTAAACAAAAATTATAGTGCGCCGAGCCAGTGCTCGTGAATTCGAAAGGTTTTAGTCGCCAGCGTAAAACGTCTGACCCTTTGAATTACGGCCACTTTCACTTTAAAATGCACTTTGATGTCAATTTAATATGCTGGTCAACTGGGCCTTTGAAGATATGAAAAAAAAACTCAACAGATCCGTCGTTAATCGTGCAGTTTGATTTTTACGCCGTTTAGCATCAAATTTATCATGATTACAAATAGATGGAAAATTCACGTACAGCAATTTTAGATTATTATTTTATTTTTTATTTCAAGCGTTTTACGTCCGAGTCTTAAAAGTCCGAAGGGTTTGAAATTCCGATAAATTAAATATGATTTTCATTTGATTATAAAACTAAAGGATTGTATGATTTAGAATAATATTCGATACATACAGTTTGGGTATTCACCATCCTTGGGTGGCGACGGACACTGTGGTGCATAAGATCCAAGATGATATCCATATGTATTGTGTTGATGCATTGGGGCAAAGGGATAACCGGTAAGGGCGGATCTTGGGCTGGGAAAGCCACCGTCGGTATGTTGTTGATTACCGCTACCAGGACCGGAGCCTTGATGACCGAGGCTACCGACCTGATGTGGAAATTGATGACCACCACCTGGCACGTTATGTCCACCGGGATAACCACCGCGTAAACTCGAAGGATTATAAAGATTGTTGTGTTGTAATTCAATAAAAGCGCTTTTGCCAGATTGTGAAACGGGTGTACTTGATGCACTATCACCTCCGTTACCACCTTGAGGTCCAGGTGTAACGGAGCCTAAGCCTCCATGATGAAGATGTTGGTCCATGTCAGAACTACCACCGCCGTTATTGCCGCCACCATTGTTTCCGCCACCGTTACCACCGCCGCCGGAATTTCCACTGCCCCCTGTTGAGGGTCCACCACCACCAGACATGCTGTTTGGTGTCGGGGTACTCGACGGACAGGGGTCGCCCGCCCCGAATGGGCTCCCCAGATCCGTGAAGTTGAGCGTCGTCGTGCTGCCCGTACGCTCCAACTTAGTCGCGACGTCGACGCCGCAGCTCCCGGCCCTTGCCGACGTCGCCGCCGTGCGGACACCGCACGGAGCCCTAATCTTGCTGCTGATTCCTTACTCGGAGTCTTTTGGGTATACTACCCGCGAACTGATGATCACTTTGATCTAAAACTTTGATCAACCACACCTGGAAGGTCGGCAGGATTATTATACAAGTGGACTCCGGATGGGCCACTCCTTGATGTCTTCCCGTCGACCAGATGAAGGGATGATGATCAAGTGGTTTATATTTTAATGACTTGTTCGCCTGCTACTGAACATTTGGCTGAAATCTTTAGGTATTCTGAACAGTTAGGAGTGATTTTAAACTGATTGCAATTAATCCAGTAGGTTTAGAAAGGTGTTCCTGATGAAAGACACTCGCGGATCACTAGGCAAACCCAAACATTAATCTGGCAGGTCAACATTCACCCGTCGGATCGTCAATGATATTTCTGACCTGGTCAAACCTGGGGTTGGTCTTTCTTTTATCTTACGGCTTTGTTAATCAAAGCACCTTAACAATGAAACACAGGGCGCGTCCACTTACACTTCGGCGTTGACACTCGCGAGATCACTAAACCCGATTGCGCCCCAGGTGGGCGGGAAGGGGAATCGCAAGAGAAGTTACTAACGAGGTATTTTTTTATTTCCGTAGGAAAGATGAAGAGAAGGGCTCTTTTAAATTGGGTATCTAATGTCCGAACCCCGTAGGTCAGCTCGCTACGGAGCTGGTACCGGTCGGATAGGTGCACCAGGTGGGGCGTTCACCCGTCGGCATTTTAAACGTCGAATTTATTTCAACTTTAGCCCAAACTACCACCGTTTATTCCTCGATAATCCTTGCTCCAGGAAATAATATTTTAATCACGATGACCTCTATGGAGGTCACAATTCGAAGACACAAAGAAATTGATCTTTGAAGTGATCTGATGCAACAAAGTGCCGTATTTATGATCAGGTTTTATTGTAATCCTGATGAATCAAGTTTTCGCGTTTTTGCACCAATCACGAGGTAACTTCCTGTGTCATTGATGATGTCCCTTTGTCGTCAACACTTTTAGTAATCCACTTGTCTGGACCATAAATAAATATATGTATATTAAACACACTCGCAGTTATTTCGTCACTGATCACGTTATTTCGATGACTTATTAACTCCGATATAAATGCTATAAATCCGAATAAGAAAGCAACACGATGAAAAAACAAACACGGGCACCAATGAACGATCGTATTTGTTAACTAACGACGAGCCACTTATATCCCTGGTTTCGTTTATCTTTTTTTCTTTCTTTATTTTTTTTGTTATTATTCTCGATCACCGGAAAAATTGTGGTACGTGTTACACGGAGAAAGAGAGACGAAGAAGCGAAAAAATGGGTTTGGGGTTGGCACGGATAAGAGAGGATCACGTCGTAACGTTTAGGGTCGGAAAACGCGTTACGTTTATAGAAAGGGTACCGTCGCGGAGTAGCACACACGCGCGTCTTAGTCCTGTAACTGCAGTGCACACCGTGCGGCGCGGACCGGTATAATGATACATAATGAAGCCCGAGACCTCTCCCCGAGCCCGTTCCGTTGTTGCGCGAGAGTCCCGAGTAGAGGCGCCACTAGAAGCTCCGCCCGAGCGCTGGCTCCGTCGACGCGGTGATTGGTGGGAGAACCTGCTCCCCACTTGGACGCGGCAGCCTAGCGCGCTACGGTTGGGCCGCCGGAGGCCATTATGGTGTCTACGGGGAGGAGTAATCCAGCTCCAACACGCCTCTCCTTGGGTTCACCTGGGGGGACCACCTGAGAGACGACGGTTCAGCTTACCTGAAGCCCGAGGGTCACACGCGCTAGCACGCATCATCTCGAAGGCTTTCTCGCGTCCTCCTAGCCTTTTCGGAATCCCGCTGAGTTTTTCAAATTATTTCACCCACGAAGTAAAACGTGTGTGGATTTATACTGTAAGAGAGTTCTGGAAGTAGAGCTCCGGATGAGTGGAACTTCGGGAAAAACTTCAAGTGAATCTCCGATGAATGATTGACTAGAAGTTGATTTATCCAGGCACCTGAAATTTAACATCCAGAAGCAAGTACATCTTCTTGAAAATCCGGACGACATACATAACGTGATCAATGCAGGATACGTCCCAGCCACTCCTACCAAAGATTATCCATCTCTCTCTAGCTCTTTCTCTCTCTCCGCTCCTTGCTGTTCCCCCAGCTGGACCACTCGATGGTGGTGGCAGTTATCGAGCTATGCCCCAGCAGGATTCTCGAATCAGGTCCGCCCGAAGGATCACCCAGTAGAACGGGACTGGATCGCACTGTGGTGGTGTTGGGATATGGCAAAGGGTACTCGTTATATCCGCGTTAATTCGCGACAACCAAACCATGTCCAGTACTATCATTCAACCATCAAAATCACCCTCATTCAAGCCCAAACACCCGGTTCAACATTCCCCGTGCAATTTGTCTCAATTGCTCTCATCCAAATTGACGCAAGTACCATGTCCTTGGCACCTTGACCGAATTTAACCAAAACCAGAGTGGACCTGTCTTACTCACGCTCCAGAAGGATTACGATGATCCGCATTAATGCTCTCGGGGATGAGCTCCACGGGGAAGTTCCACTTTTAGAGAAAATCAGCTCGGACGCAGGTCAGCTTGGAATTAGTGGTGGCGTTTTAACGTACCCAATTAGCCGAGAATGTAAAGATTCTGCAGGTATCAGCCCAAAGACAACTTGTTGACTCTACCAGACAATCTTATCTTGATGGACCGTCTTTCGGCTGAAACTTTGAAGCCTCTTTTTTGTACTACATCGCCACTGGTAGTAATTTACACTTTGCAGGTCCTACGATCACAACATTGCAGCGTGTCTTTGTGCTGCAGCGAAAATTATTCACCGTCGGGACGCCAACTTTGTAACGATGCTGCCAAAGCGTTGAAACTGATGGTTGATGACCTTAGAAGTCAACTCCACATCACGGTAGCGTTTACATTCGATGAAGATGTGGCGCTAAGAGTCCAAGTCTTCCTCGTGGGAACCGGAAGTCATACAAGTTATTTTCCAACCTTTACAACGTTGCAGCCTCAAGGCACTCACGATCCTATCCTACAGAACACATAAGCTACCATATATGAAGAGCCAACTTACGTGGCACCCAACAACTTGTCATTAGATGGTGAAAAGACAGGAAGAGTAGGAGAGTTCCGCGGACTGCTGATGGGTCTTCATGACCGATTCCTACGACAAGCTAATCTTACCATGTCCCAGATGCTCCGCTGCCAAGGAATGACACCAGGAAACGAAAGTTACCGTTTTTGGCGATACATTAGCCAAGCCCCCACAGCTTTCACGAGTAACCCAGACCGCAACTCTTGATGACTTCCACTTTGATGTATGCTGCTATACGTAGGCAATATAGACGACCGGGAGATTGAGAACCGGAGACAAGAAACCATGGAATATAGCTGTAAATACTAAGTCCCCATTATGCCGTAATTGCGCTCGCCAAGGACTTTTTTATTATTCTGCCTACCAAAGTCTCTTGTAAATATACAAATTTGACTTTCTACGGATTGATTGGTGATGGCCAGACGTCATCAATGAATTCTCTTCCTATTAAATCTTCAGCAACTTGTTTGCCTGGTCAATTTAGCTTCTGGGAGTGTGCAGCCTCGTTAATTTATGGCCATGAATTCAACTCCGGACCTTGTTTTCATTGATTTAAGGCCGTCATAATATGTGAATCCTGGGTAAATTAAGTAAATCCAAAGACCCCTCTTCTAGGGACATTATACGCTTGGAATTAATCCAGGCACTAGGCCACCAAGTTCTCCGTTTCATTTGCTATCCTTCACCACTCTAAAAGGGTGACTCTTCCTCTCTCTTTTTCTCTCTCCTTCTCTTTTACCAGCGCAAAATTACGAGGATGGCTAATTGCACGGCGGCTTGAGCGCAAACACGTGTCATCAACCAACCACCACCATAACTATGTATACATAGTATATACTAAATGTATATATATAGTTATATATATATTTATGTATATTTGCAATCAACTACCACCATGAGGCGCTGTCGACGCCCGACTCAGAGCGCCCGCGCGCCGTAGTTTTATACCGCGTCGTCGTTCGTCGTCACGCGGTGCCCCCACGTTCCTGCGAGAATAGCTCTGCGTGGTCGGCTTGGTGTACGGTAAATTACGTAATTGAGGTAAATGGTGGCTATCCAGAGTGCAGGGAACTGTGCTAAATAAAATGCTATTCAATTAGCAAAAGCGCTGGATATATATGCCAGAATCATTCTTGAATAAAGACTATTCTGTAAACACCCCTTCAGATGTCTAAAAATTGATGGAATGTCAATTTTACTTCATTTTTAACCGATTTTTTTTTCGTCTCCATACATCCAACTTTTTCTGGTTTGGCCGTAGTTTTTGGTTTTATTCCGTAGTTGAATGTCAAAAATGGCGGGAAGCTCGTCAACTTTAGTTTTTTATTGACATTTTTTTTTTTCGGATCGTCGTTTGGATCGTCTGGCTGCAGAATTTTTGTAATTCATTTTTTTTAATTGATTTTGTCACTTATGATTAGATCTCATAAAAAAATTTCAGATCTTTGGAACATTAAGAAAAATGGAAAAATGAAGATTTTTTTTATTATTTCAAACTGGGGCCCACTACGTTCGACCAGTACGTTTTAAAATCCACACATTCGTGATTATGCGAGTGTCTGATTTTGAGTGAGGATAAAACCCCCGTAACGAGTCGAGAAAAGTCGACTACTTTAAGGTGATTGTTGCGGGTCGGTGAGCTGCGAACCCATAGTGAATTTTAGTTTTCACATCTACATATATATATAGGATTAAGGGGGAACCTGGTGAGCGAAACAAAAGAGACGCCGGTACACGTCAAAAGTGACGTTCTCCGAGGGGCGGAAGGATGCGACTCTGGTCTCTGGTTCGAAGGGTCGAAACAGAGGGAAACGCTAAAAGTGGCGGTTTTAAAAAGCCGCTTTTTGGATTAAAGAACGCGAAAGACCGGCGGATGTCCAAAAGTTCTTGCACTCTTTCGACTCTCATTTAGGACACGAAATACCGATTGTCATCGATTCAAGGAATCTAGTTTTTTTGTTTGTTTGTTTATTTGATTCTTATTGCAAAGAAATCGAATTTGTTGCTTCAGATTTTTTTATAAACAATTGAAAAAACAAAATAAAAATCTGTTTTTTTTTTTTTTTTTTTACCTAATTCACATTTTTCTCAGGGTAGACACGCTCGAGTTAATCGCGTTTCCTGCGCCTCCCTGCGCCAGACAGAGACACAACTATGTCCTCTCTCGCGCTCTCTTTCATAATCGACGGTCTCTCGAGACGGACAGTCGAGACAAAAGACGTTTTTTTTCTTTTTTTTTTCCTTTTTTCTTTCTTATTCTTTTCCCTCGACGACGGAAGTCTTGAACCCGAAACTTCCACTCTTCAGAATTCCCGAGGGAATAATATCAACCGGCCATAAAGTGCAACTGATATTGGAATACTCCAGGATGGATATTGTTTGACAGACAATTGTACTTCTTGAAAATATTCAATGGAAAAAAAAAAGATAAAATATCGATGAAATGCTTTCTTTATTTTATTTCTCTGCAATTAAATTTTGTTTTTTTTTTTTTTTATTTTTATTTTTGAAACTCAATATTTTTCGTTTGAATCATTATTTGTTCAGTTTTTTTTAACCATTTTTTTTCCCTCGTTGACAAAATCACTTTTCAATCACGTTTTTACAATTTTTTTCGTTTAATTTGTCCTCTAAGACGTTCCTAAAAATAGAAATTCGCGAAATTTTGGATGGTGGAAAAATGGCGGGGGGAGGGGGTGCAAAAGCGGTAAATAGGCTCAGAAGAGAGAACACGCGGTCAAACAGATTGTTTGCGGGCTACGCCCACCCATATTCGCCCTCGAGTTTTACTGCCATGGCAGTAAAGTACGAAAATTATGATCAGCAACCCGGACGCGAGAGCTCGTCTTGTCACTGCTCCAGGCGTTCGTCAATATGTGTCTATATATATATATATATATATATTTATATAAACTCGCCCCCTTTTCCGTTGTAACTGCAGACTCAAAAATTCCAGCTCGAAATTTAAAAAAAACCAAAACTTGAACAAAATTTTCAGTACATTTTATTTTTTTGTTCATAGTTGTCACTATATATTTTTCAATTAATAACTATGCCAATAAAAAAAGACAAAAAATGTCGCAGGTAACAGGTGAAATTTGAAAAAAACATTATTTTTTCGAAATTTTAATTTTTTGTCTCATAATAGTTGCTTGTTCATAGTTAATTGTCATACGCAATTAATCTAAAGTTTCTAATCATTAGAATAATGATTTTTAACGAACGCAGGTTCGCCAACTCGATCGTTCAAATTTTTGTCAACTATTTTAAATAATTTTGACACTATTGATAGTTTTTTTTGTTATTCGAACTAATACGTTGCCAATAAAATAGTCGATAGACATATTTTCCTCTCTCACTCGCTTGTACATTGACATATATATAAATGTATACAAATCTATATACATATAGATTATATATGTATCAACTATAGACACTCCACCCTCATTTCTCGTGCCTTTTTTATTCATGGGAGAAATCGAGGTCTGGGGGTGTAAGAATAAAAAAAAGCTAGCGTCGTGAGAGGGTGACGTAATTGCGTAGAACTAGTTGCCCAGCACCCTCTCTCATTTATATATATATATCGTATAAAGTTGAGCTCTACACCACGTTCCTACAAACTAAATAGAAAATTCTAAAACTATATATGAATATTTTTCAGAGTTGAAATTTTTGTTTTTATAAATTTCGAATAATCGAATTCCTTAAATTTGACACTCCAAATATCGTTCCAACTATTTAAAAGCCCATTGAGCCCGAAATGGCACGAATTTCCACTGCATTGAGTCTTGAAAGCCTTCAAGAATGCATTTGAATAAATGTTTGCGAATAATGAACTTGTCTCATGAATTGTGGGCTGAGACAAAGAAAACAAAAACTTTCCGACTGACTTTCGAAAGTTTTCGGCAAATCGAATTGTCAGAGGCTTATAGTATAGGAAAAAAGGAGAAAAAAGCAGCAACAACGGTGGGTGGTGGAGTTGGGAGTTATAACTCGTCGTCCGGAGAACGTCAGCTGGTCGCGTTCTCGCGTGACGACGCATCGCGTCCCTTATGTATTTTATATGTATATATAGATATTCTTATATGTATACATGTATATATTTCCCTTCGGGGTTTCAGACCCGCCTCGTATCTCTGTCCGTCATTACTATTCCATACCTTCGTACGTATCTGTACTACATGTTGTGCTCCCGACTATAAATGTACGGCTACCGTATGCGAGAAATATTTTTTTACATAATAAACACAATATTGTTTCGTTTTAACGACATTTTGTACGAATAATCGTAAGATTTGTTATTTAAATAACTTTTTATCTTCATAGTTGCATTTATATGGTGCATAGTTTCATGTTTTTATGCGTAGTTGTATTTATCTTGCGCATAGTTGCACCTATGAGGTGCATAGTTGCAAGTTTGACGTGCATAGTTGCGTAAAACGTCCAACATACTAACGCTGCAGCTTGTATAAGATCCATTTATGAATCCCAATAATTTTAACATTCTTTCAGGGTTGAAAAGGCGTATTTGCCCTTTTTTAGCCCGCGGAGTCATCCCTCCAGCGTCATCTATATTTATCGTTGTTTTTTTTCCTTCCACCGAACTCTGAGGCTTTCGCATAATTGGCGATCTGTTCTATATTTATAGATATATGGTACGTGTTTGAAGAAATAATAATAATAAAGAAAATAAAAATACTTCACTTCAGTCCTTTTCTTTTGCCCAGTAGGCATTTCTAGGATCTCGAGTCTCTCGCAAAAATTTTTTTCGGAACGCCACATCCAGTTTTGGATTCGCTGCAGGCTAATTTTTTTCTCTCTCGCTTGGTGTGTATTTTTTTTTTTTTCATTTTTTTTATTCTCCGTTTCTGCTCGTATTTTGCCACGAAAAACCTAAAATACCCCTCAGGGGAAATGGACTTTTACAGCGTGTGATGTGTGCCAGTTCTTTTCTCACTCACACTCCCTTCTTTCCCTCTTCCACCTTCTTTCTCTTTCCTCACTCTCAGATATTCGACAATAAAACTTTTGCGATGCGTTTCTCGGACGTTGTAAAATCGAGAGCACATCCCAACCAAATCTCCGCAGCTTAGACCCTGAAGTGAAAAAGAAACGAAAAAGTATAAAATAAAAAATAACTCCCTCACACGAAAGTAATATTTTTTTTCCAAATTCACCCTCACGAAGGAATTTTATAATTAATTGGAAACACGCGATCTCGATCTCCACTCAAAGATACAACAGAATCGTCTCTCGATTAAATATTTTTCACCGTTACTTTGTGATTAAAAAATATTAATAATTCCATTAGTTCATTCCATTAAATTCCATTAATTCCATTAAACAATTCAACAATTTATTCAATTCTTATGATTTTCTCATGGGAAATTAAAAAATTGTGGGCAAATGAAATTTTGGGCCCGTTACATAATATTATTGTCCCTCGTGTCGTTGATAAGATTTTAGAAAAATATCTCGCGAGTCTGTAAGGATGGAATCCTCTGGTTCGTCAGAAAGGAGCAAAAAAGATTTCATGAGTCCCAAAAACGCCTCCGTGAGTGAGGGAAAGAGACGAGGAGAGGGTCAAATTAACGGGGAGGATGAGGAAGGTCGGATGGAAAGGTCGCGGGGCAGGAAACGCTCTCGCGGATCCCTCTGATCTTTAGGAAGTCATTGACGAGGCTGGTAGAGAGAGAGAGGGAGAGAAAAGGAAGATTGGGCTTAAGGCCCAGACGTCTTTTCTGGCTATGTGTGTTTTACCTGGTACGGGGTCTTTTTTAAAGCCGGACCAGTTCGAATATTACACTCTAGGTGGGCAATTAGACCGGTTGGTGGTTCATTAGTTAGGGCCCAATCAATCAGGCCCCGCGGAGACCGAAGAAGATAACGGAGGAGGGCTTAGAGCAAAAAAATAAAAATAAAACAAAAAACTCGTATTCCTTTGACTGAAGAAGAGCCCGAACAAACAATTGGACCGATACGATTCGTTGCGCAATTTTGGTGCATCGATCTTCCGGAGAAAAAAACTATGCCTGACACTCTGGGCCCCTAAGAAAGTGGGATTCGAGCTTGAATACGGATTGCGTACTGATCCGGCCTCCGGTTCATTAGTCAAACGCCTAAACACCCGTCGCTGTGCCTGAGTGAGTCGTGATATCCTCCTTTAGCCCCTTCCCCCTCCTCCAGTTTTATCCCAGCAGCCCCCGCAAGGTGCAACACACTTGACCCAAACCCTGGTGAAAAAAAGCCACCAAACGCTGGGAACGTTTCCATCAAGCCGATAAAAAGCTGAGTCATACCAGAAGCGAGAGCATGATCTCGCAGAATTTTCACTAATCCATTTGACAGGACATAAAAAACAGGCAAGTCGGCGGCAATTGACCGCTTAAAAGTCAATTTATTACAAAACCAGACCCACGCTGAAATTTAAACATTCACTATTTCTTCGTATTCGCGCTTCCTCAACTATGATTCGGTAACTAATCTTGGACTGGTTATAAAAATAATCCTAAATCGATTAGAAGTGATTCCTGGAGCGTCCAGCAAACCCCTTAACGTCAGAGATCACTCCGGCTGAAAGGACTGATCACTATGATCATCAACATCGAATTTTCAAGGTCAAATGTCATCCAAATGGGCCTTAGGTTCTTTTAACGACTTGTTTCTGCCTCATCGATAAAAACTCACCCCCATAGTTGAGGGATGAATATAAAAAAAACAAAAATGTCTGCGACGTCACCCCCGGTGGCGTTGGGTGGTGTGATGTGACGTGGGATGACGCGATGTCCGACATGCTGGTCACTCTTTCTCTTTCTCTTTGGGTTCTCTGGTGGTCGTTCTCGTCGTTGATTCTCCCTCTCTCGTTACCCGTACGTACGTAGGGAGAGAAATTCTCTCTCCTTTTCTCTCTCTCTCTCTCTTTCTTCCTTTCTCTCTCTTGGCCCTGAAGCCTCCGGTAGAAATAACCGGGGGCCTATGAAGCTTGGGCCCTACATGATGTATACGGTGTGCGGGCATGGGGGCGGGGCGGAGACAGATGGGCGTGCAGAGGGTCCCTTTGAGGCCGCCGCGTGCGGCGCCAGTCCCTCGACCTCTCTCTCTCTCTCTCTCTTTTCTCCTACTCTCCTCTCTTCCTCTATCCTCTTTTGACTTATTCTTCGTCATCCACGTTTCTTCCTCATCCTCTTCTTTCTATACACTTCTATAACCATCTCAAAGAATCGCCATGAGCCCTCTTTCAACCCGCAACATGCCTCCGGCAACTACAACTACGAGAACAACAACTTCCACTATCGAGACTTTACACTCTGGACCAAATGACTCTACTCTTCAAAGTTTCTTGCTTTAAAATCCCTTAAACAAAGAAAATTCATCTACAAACACCTTAAAATCCCTAAAAAGTGACTTTTGGGCCTGGAATGACCTTTTAATCACTCAAGGTCAATTAAAGGTCATCCAATCGACAGTTACCGTCATTAAAATTACTCGAAACAACCCCTTAGCTGTTAAAAATGTATTCTAACCTCACTTCGATCTCTTTACACTTAGTTCCAACGCGTTTCCCGCGCTTAGATGGCGCTGCCATCGCTGGTCCACATCTTCGACATCAGAGGACGGAATCATTGCGGAAAAAAACATTATCGTAAGCAACAAGACCACAGAAGCTGATGCAGCTTCTTTCACAAAAGCCCTGAGGCTCTTTCTCGCTTTACCAAGAAGAGGATCCTCTCTTTTTACTCCATCGAACTAAGAATTTCTCGCGAGGCTCGCGTGTCCCGGATTTCGATGGGCCTTGCCTCACCTCAGGCGTTCGACTGCTCCTTTTTTTCCTCCTTTTTTTACTCTCCTCTCTTTTCCTCTTTCTTCCCTCCCCGTACGAATCCCTCTCCTTCTCTCTTTCTCTTCCAATTTTTTTTTTCGACTCACTTTTTTTTCTACGTATCACTCCCGTTGACCATAGCGTCTCTTCGCGAACTTAGAGAATCCTCCGAAGTGTGTTCTTTCCTCGCGTGGATCACGCGAACCAAACCATGCACGACAACCGCACAGGAATTCACGTATGAGCAGGGCACGAAAATTCGAAATCTCCCTTCGAAAACTGAATACATTATCCCAGTCAAGCTTAAAAATTTTTTTTTTTTTTTTAATTTTTACTCTGGCTGTTATTTTTTTTCGAACAATTACTAACGATTCCGAATTCCTTATTTTTTTTAATTGTCCCAGACAGCTTTTTCTCCCATTTTCTTTTTTTCGTTAAATCTAAATAAATTCGAATATCATTTTAAAAATTACTAAATTCATTTTGGAAGCTAAAATAATTTCTTAAAAAAAACTCCAACTTGAACAAAAATTGACAGAAAAATCGCTTTGTTCGTGTTTAAGGTCTTGTTCTAAATACGATTAAATAAACTGTCAAATGAAAATAATTTTGAAAATTATTCAAAAAATTAATAAATCCATTTTGGAACCTAAAATAATTGAAAAAAAAATCGAAATTAGACTGAAATCGACGGGAAAATGGCATCGTTCGTTTTAAGGGTCGTGTTTAAACTGAGATTAATATGTCGATTTCCAATAAGTTTAAAAATTATTAAAAAAATTATTAAATTCATTTTGGAACCTGAAATCATTTTTTTTAATTCCGTCTTTAACAAAAATCGACAGAAAAATTACGTTGTTCGTGTCTGAGGTCTTGTTTAAAATTATACGATAAAACTGTCAAATGGAAATTATTTTGAAAATTATTCAAAAAATTACTAAATCCATTTTAGAACGTGAAATAATTTTTAAAAAATCGAAATTGGACTAAAATCGACAGGAAAATGTCATCGTTCGTTTTAAGGGTCGTGTTTAAAGTGAGATTAATCTGTCGATTCCCAATAATTAAAAAAATAATTAAATTCATTTTACAACGTAAAATAATTGAAAAAAAGTCGAATTTGGACTAAAATTGACAGGAAAATGGCATCTTTCGTTTTAAGGGTTACGTTTAAAGTACGATTAAACTATCAAATGCCAATAATTTTTAAAATAGTTTTTAAAAATGCTTAAATTGATTTTAGAACCTAAAATAATGGTAAAAATCGAAGTTGGACAAAAATCGGCAGAAAAATTGCATCGTTGGTTCTAAGGGTCGTGTTTAAAGTACGATTAAACTGACCGTGAAGTATTGAGACGCCCCGTTACGAAATTAAACGTGAAGAGAGGCGAATCGAGCGCACGTGTATTATTGTTTCGTGTCGGGAGTAAAAGAGCATCGCATTACAGCAGCCAGCAGCAGAAAAGGGTCTCTTTCGTTCGACTAACGAGGCGTCCCGCAAACAGCTCTTTGGAGGCTTTCAACAAATATATATATATATCCATATATAAAGTCTATACACCTGTAAAAAATTTGGTTTTAGCACCCAATAAAAATGTGTAAATATTGAATAAAGAAAGAAAAAAAAACAAGGTACGAAAAAAAAATCTTTCATCCAAAATACAAATAAACTATTAATTCAAAATAATCATCGAATTACAACAATTCGTTGCATACCCTAAATTGATAGTTTTTTTTTTTTTTTTTTTTTTTTTTTTTTATAAAAATTTTAATATTCAAAAACGAGTCTTGGGAAGCTGTAAATGAGATTGAAAAGAGGTAAAATCTTCTGATCCATAGAAATCCTTTGAAAAAAGAAAAAAAAAAATACACACACAAAGTCAGTGAAAGATAGAACGGGAAAGAGAAAGGCGAGAACACGATAGATGGACCTTTGTAGTTATACCGACTTGTAACCTCGTTTGTGAAACAAGCCGACAGGTTATATATATGTTACATATGTATATATATTATATATATATAGAAATGTGGGGCAATTTGAACCGAATCGATATTTTCACTGATTTAAATTTTTTCATTTTTTTTATCTTGTCATAAATGATGAATTTTCGAAAAATATATTTTTGTTGATGAATCTTGAGTTTCCTGGTTTCTTGGATAGAATAAGTCTGAAGAATTGTGAAGAAAACTTAACGTAATCATTATTTCGAATCAATTCGTAGCAGAATACTAAAAAACAATCCGATGAAGATTTGTACCAAATTTCAACCCGATCGGCCAGTTGGTTATTAAGAAATCGAGCTCGTGATTTAAAAAACAACATTTTCGAAAAAAAGTCTCAATACAGCCTTAAGGTGAAGGAAATACGAATAAAATTAAATTAAATGAAAAAGAATTTAAAAAAAATTGTGTCTATATCGATTCACGAAAGTTTGTGTCCCAATTTTTGGCTTTTTTTTTTAATAAAAATTTGTTACGTGTATGAAATTTTGTAAAATAATTTCGTCGATATACTTTAAAAGTGATGAAACAAATAAAAAAGTAAATTAATCTCAGGAAAATAGAAAATTCATTTGAAATATCCGTCAATTTATGCGAAAATGAAATAATAAATAAATAATTATAAAAAATTTTAAACAAATAAAAAATTGTGTCAATGTTTATTCACACGAGATCGTGGCTCCATTTTTTTTTCTTCCTTTTTTTTGTGAATGAGTTCTCTCGGAAAAGAAAAAAATGGTATGTATACTCGTTGAATGAATAGTGTGGTTTTTTGACCTTCCATTTCGTTGTTTCAACGTGTTGTAACATAATGTAGCGGATATTTTGAAAGAGAAAGAGATTTTGGGTGCCTCTTAATGATTTACCGGTCCGGAACAGGTAAATCTTGGTCTCCTCTCGTCGCAGCAGCGAGAAAGAACGTTAACGTTCACGCTCGAGGGATTAACCCGAGAGAAATGAGAAATTTCTCGGTTCATCCCTCGAACGATGTTATTGACGCGCGAGTCGATTTATACACGCGTATATGTTGAATTTTTATTTTTTCACGTCGAGTTTTCACGGTGGCCTTGTCTCTAGGAGCCACCATGAATTATTGTAAATAAACAAAATTGTTGAAAAGCCCTTTGAAAACGTGTAGAAAAAAAAATTTGACAAAAATAATTTTTTTAACAACAATTTATAATTATTTATAATTATTTTTACTATCAATAGTTCATTCCAGGTCTGAAAGAATTTTTTCTATTTTTTATCCGCCATTTTTTAAATTATTTAAAAGAAATAATAAATGTGACAATTGAAAAAGCGACCCCTCGTAGCCACTGAAACGTTGACACACTATTGTTCATAATTTGTTAATGTTATTAGAAAAAAATTGATATAGAATTCCACGTCGAAAATGATCTGATCCATATTACCCCAAATACGTCTAATTCGTTGAAACTCAGCGTTTCCTTTTCCCAAAATGTTCCGGTACTCGTGAGGTTCGAGCGGTGAAAGGATATTGGATGAAGGAGGGGACGAGAGAACCCAGGAGACCCTTTTTCATCCTTTAACCTGGGCGCCAGGCGCCACGATCTTTCACGCCTTCTTGACCGCCGCTGGAGAGAATACAGCGCGTCTTCTCATACTCTTCTTCCTCATCTTCTCTTTCTCATATATATATTTTTTATTTATCACAATACATATATATATATATCTATACATATTTATCCATATATATCATTTTTTCTATTTTTATATACAAGGTTGTCTGAAAATCATTTTCAAAAAATTGGGGATCGCTAGATCGCGAAATTCTGAAGAGAAAATTCTTTAGGCATTTTTGGCTCCGATGCATTGTTCAAGAGAAATTAATTGATTAGTCGTAAGCCAATGCGGTGCACAGCGAAGAGAGCGCGGAGTGGGGAAGCGCCACGCCTCCCTGGTGTCAGCGGATTGGCTAATTAGCGAATTATTCAATATCTCAAGAACGGTGGATCGTAGACAATGTTGAGCGTAGACTTTTCTCTTCAGAATTTCACGAGCTATCTCTTCCAAGTGTTTTTGACTCAATTTTTGGGACACTCTATATATACATATATTTGAGACTATGGATAAAGTAAAAAAAGGGCTCAGGGAACCTTGGACTGGGAACACGCCACTCCCACTCATAATAATAAAGTTTAGAATTGTCTTAAAATATTTAAAATCTTTGTTCCCTCTCCCTCCCCCCCCCCCCCACCTTTCCAACAGTTCTGACCAATTTTAAAAAACCCCCAAAACGATAAATTTTTCGACCCCTTTCGATATTCGAAACGTATCACTTTTTTTCTAAGGCACACCTGGACCTCAATAAAAAAGGTGTGAATTTTATAGAACATTATCGTAATTTTAATTGACAAGCGGTCCCTTAGATCTTTCACTGATTTTTCGTTTTACTCCCTGATTGAGATTTTTTCCTCGAATACTTCGATCTTTTTTGATCTTCAGGTTTTCACATTAACTCTATTCTTTTTTTTTCTAACTAAGATTTTTTTAAATTATTAAACCCTAATTTACATATCGATTGACAGTTTTTTGTTGATAAATATTCACAGTATTTAAAAATATTTATTTCCGTTAATTTTATTTATTTTCAAAAATATGTTAATATATTGAAATTTTTTTTTCTTTTTTTCAAATCAATTAAAATGACTTGATAAATTCTTTTATCATGAGATTTAATAATTCTCGTAATAAAAAAATGTATTCGTTGATTATTTCGAATAATTGCATTTTAGAAATTTTTTTTTTTTTTACTTCCGGTTTTTTTTTCAGAATTTTTTTCCGTGCTACTGATTTTAGTTTATTTTCATGAAAAAGTGTTTGGTACAAGTATTTAAAGGACGCATCTTTATGCAAGTCATTCTCGAATAATTTATTACCGTCGATGGTCGAAGAGGGATCGGTTAAAATGGGCCCCCGTACAAATTGACTAAACGCCGCGCTAATTTCATTTAGCGCCTATCCTCGACTCTTCTCACCATTCACAACCCTATGCATATATACATATAATATAATGTGACTATATATATAGACATATATCGATCACTTTCACGGTGGGGGGTTGTTTATTTAATGTCCCAAGGGTTTCAAGAGCGAGCATAAACGTTTTTGGCCCTTTTAAAACGATCCTCGTGCCCTTTACCCTTTATTTTTATTTTTTCACGCTCGAGATATCGAGACCTGTCAATTTTCGTCAAGATTTCACTCTCTACCTGTTGCACTAGCTATTCCTACAAACTTTCAGGTTCCATTATAATTTTTTTTCTATTTTCTTAAATTTCAAAAACTTTTTTGATCGAATGAATAATTTTTAGTGTTAATTAATATTTGAAACTTTTTATTTTCTAATATTTGTATTATTTTTAAATTAAATTTATATTTTAATTTATAGTTTTTGTTCGTTTTTTTTAATTTCAATTTCGATGACATTTTTGATCGAGTGAATAATTAATAATGTTTATTAATTGTAACAATTTAAAGTTTTTTAAATAATTGTGCAATTTTTATAATTATTATTGAATTTTGAATCTTATTAGTAAAGAGCAAAGTAGATTTGTTGTTTTTTTTTTTTTTTTTTTTTTTCAAAAGTAATAATTTTAGACATAAATGTATCGAATGTAGAAAAATGACGGTTCTCTGGAGTGTGGTTTTATCGTCTTTTGGGCGTGACTACGGAAGCCTCCATTTCGTAAATATTACAAATAAAATAGTGACTGCACGTGTCGTTTATATTCATTTTTATTTCCATTTTTACTCGTAATATAATTTTTTTTTATTTTATTTTTTTTATTTTCTATTTTTATTTTTATTTCTTCACTTTATCGTTCTTCGCCACGCACTTTAGAACCGACGATAATTCGATGGCCTCGTTAACGTCGTCTTTTATCGATTTGGGGTTTGACTATATTTACTATCAATTCGTAAATAATCGCAATTTATTAATGAACCTCGAAACAAAATCGTGGAATTTTTTTGTTTTTTATTTTATTTTTTTCAAATTCACACTCGTTTCCAAAAACGAAGAAAAAAATGAAAATTTTTCCATCGGAGAAATAAATAAATAAAAAATTTGTTACTTTTTTTTTACAAAATTATACTTTTTGGTAATTTTTTTCACTTTCGAGGAAAATCACATTGATTATTATTTTTAAATATACATTTAAATGTTTAAATATATAAATATGATGGACTTTCGTCCAGTGACCGTTGAGAGAAAAATCCTGAAATCGTGTGCGAGCAACCAGCGTATATAATCACGTAATGTGGTTATCATGCCAATTGCGTAAATATTTGAAGCAATTTGTGACATGCAATGGTACACTTATGGCAAAAAAAAAAAAAGAATTTTTTTACACACGTACATTGATGTGTACCGTTTTTTCCATTTTTCCACAATTAAAAATGTTCTTTTTTTTATTAATTATTATTCTTCTGCTCGTAATTCATCATATAATTAATGAAAACTTGAGATTTCTCGTGTTTTTTTTTTTTTTTTACAAAAAAAAACAATTTTTTTAAATTCGAAATTTTTTTTGATTTTTTTTCATATAATCAGTTAATAATTTAGAAAAATTACTAAAAATATTTCATTCACTAAAACTCGCTTCGCAGATCGTGCATTTTATTCAATGATGTTCTGACTCGACTTTCAAAAGATTCTCAAGACACATTGATTTTTTTTTTTTTTTTTATTTTTTTTTATAGTAATAATTTTTTTTTATTTTTTTTTTCTTTGTCGAAGGATGCGCGACCCTAACTCCCGTAAAATCTCGTAGAGAGCGTGTGAATGGATCGTTGGGTTGAGCGAGAGAAAAAAAATGAACGAGTGAGAAGAATGGACGAGAAAAGATGCTGTGATGTGCCGAGGAAGAAGTCAAAAGTAGCGCGCGTGCAAGATATCGCACAGTCATTCGTAGTAATGACGCGTGCGCCACAAGGCGCCGGGGACGCCCCTTGTACTTCGACTACGCGCCACTTGAGAGAAATAAGAAAATTTTTTTTTTTTTTTTTTTTTTTCAGTTTTTTTTTTACTTTTTTTTCACCATCGAGTAAGAAGATTCGAAAGAGTTTATCAAATGTGGCATACGTTTGGAGAGATCCGCTACTGGGAACTTGGATTCACGAAAAAAATTCACGTTGTGGTATTTTTTTGTATTATTTTTTGTCTCAAATACTGACAATTTGGAAAATTCGATTAAAAAAAAAATTTTTTTTCGTCTTAAACTCTACGTTGACACACTGGGTCTATTTGACCCGGAGTTTACTTTGTCCACCTGTCAACAGATCTACGATCGGTTTGTATAAAAAAAAAATCAGGAGTACACTTTAAAAATTCTTGAAAATGTGTCCGTCATTAAAATTCGAAATATTGACAATTTTGACTTTTTGAAAAATCAACATTTTATTTTGAAAAATTATATTTTTTATATTTTTGAAATTCGTAATCGAGGATGTACTCGTGGAAAATATGAATTTCCGAAAAAAAATGGTATTGTCAAAAGATATATCGAAACATTAAAAATCAACGATTTCAAGTTTTTTCAATTTTCATGTAAATTTAACTGTTCAAATTATTTATATACATCAGTCTGTGATCATCCTTTTATTCGAATCGTCGAAGTCGATTTACAACTCGGAAGAAAGTGTAGGAAAATCTACAATTCGTGTCGCCATCTCCCAGCGACTGTTTCTGTTCCTAAATTTTGAACTAACCACTAACTCCATCTACGAGAGTTTCCTTGAACCTGCTGCTGGTTTCTTGGTCGATAAGACACTCGTTTAATTGAAAACTTTATCCAATATCTCATATTTCACAGTTTTTTTCATATTTGTCGATTACATTAATATTTTATACGCTTAATATATTTCTCATTATATTGAACAATTAATTGATCAAATATCAATCAATACACTACAAACAATATTTAAAAAAAATCCAATCTGTAATTCACGAAATAGTATCGCAATTAAAAACATAAATAAATAAATAAATAATGCCAAAAATTTCCATAATGTAAAAGAACAGTAAATGAATAATAATAATAATAATAATAATAATAAAATAACAAAAAACCATTTAAGGAAATAATTTAAAGTATAAATAAAATTTCTACTATTATTTGTGCGTCAAATAATGGATTAATTCTCAATGAAATTTGGATTAAATTCGATAAAATTATTGAAGCAATTTAATTATCGATTGATTTTTTTTTTTTTTTTTTTTTTTTTTTAAGAATTTTCTGGCCGTGACTATGGCCAAGCGAGAAAGTGTGGATGGCAAAGCATTAAAAGGAGACTCCTCCTCGAGTGTAGGAATCCACCCACACCGTTTGTTGGTCCGTCACACGCTCAATGCTATAAAATCTTACGGGAGGTTGAAAAAAGTTTGCTGAGAAGGAGTGACGGCGGAGGGGTATGGGGGGGGGGGGGATGTTCGAGTGTGGTACAGCCCCCTCATTACCATAACCGCTCTGTAACACACGTATGGGTCCAGAGGATGCTGCAAAGATCGAGGAGAGTGAGAGAGAGGGAAAAATCGTGACGACCCCGCGGCCTTCCGCGATGCTATGGGGCTTTTTGTTTATAACGGAGCACAACTTTCGCCCACGTCGATATATTTCGCTGCTGATTTTTTTTTGGACTCATCATGAACCCCTGAACGTTCTTAATTTTTTTCAAATTTTTCCCACTCATATTTATCGAGAAAAAAAATATTGAAAATGAAGTTTTCGCGAAAATTCACTTTATTGGAACTTTAAAAAATCACAACTCAATGAAAATTTCTTTTTTTTGGTCACCAATTTTTTTAGCTACGTTAGAAAGTCCATTGAGTCATAAAAAAAATTCAATCGTATGATTATTTATGTTTTAGATATAAAAAAAAAATTATTTTGATAAAATGTTTTTCTGAAATTGCCTGTAGACTCTCTCGTAAGGATTTCTCCTATCAACATTTCGTGCAAATGTTTCACACTCCAACCAGTCGTTTTCACACCTCGAACGAAGGCTAAGAAAAATAGTAAAATAATGGAAAAATTGTTCCACGTGATCTGCGAATTTTCATATATGATGATAAAGTCTGAACCGCGATCTTATTCACCTCAGGCTCAGGTTAGAAATGCAATAATACTTTTTTTCTCACCTCCGGAGACCTCTCGATGAAGAATTCTCAGGAATTATGAAATTCCTCACAATACATTTTCTCTTTTCGATCGTTAAATCAATATTTGTGTGTTTTATTTTTTATTTTTCACAAATAAATAAATAAATAAATAATACAATGATAATACATTTATTTGCTGACACATATAAACTCATAAATCGATTGTAATTAATTTTCAAATAAATTAATCCAGTTTATTAATTATTATTAGTTGTTCTCTGCTTAATAAATTAATTTTTGTTTATTATTTTTATTAAATATGCATTATCCCATAACCCTCGATCTAATTAAAATCGTTTTGAAAATACAGCAAACTGTGCTACGTTTTTTCGTTCTGTTTTTTCAGGATTTCGATTTTTTTTTTTTTTTCGTTATTCAAGCTCCAGATTCTTGGCCGGTTCCGGCACGTTTGTCCCTGTGCCAAATCTCGTTGTCGATGCTGAAAAAAATAATTATTTATTTATTTATTTAAAAGACTATTAAATTAATATGTTTTTTTTTTTTTTTTTTTTTTTTTTTTTTTTTTTTTTTTTTTTTTTAATTTTTAATACGAACACATCAGAACCGTAACCCATTCTCTCGTTTGTGTAAGCAGCCAAAGTTCGCCAAAGTTCTGGTGGACCTTCGATGGCGAGAGGAAAATGAGACCAACTTGGATCGTCCATTCCGACACTTGGAATACTTAACATTCTTTTTGTTTCTCCATTACGAGCCTCCTTTTCATTTTCCAATGACATTCCGTGATTTGCCTTAAAAAATCAAATAATTCATTCAATTATCACATTAATTATTGTATTTTTCAATAATCAATTATTTATTATTCATATTTTCAATATTTGTCGTCACGAAAACAATTCGAAAGCTATTAAATAATAAAAAATAAAAATTTTAGTCAGTATTTTACAATAATTAATAATTATTGTTAATAAAATTAATAAAATAAAATATATCTATAAATATAAAATAAATATAAAATATAAAAAAAAAATTTAGTCTGTATTTTATAATAATTAATCATTATTGTCAATTAAAATCATCAAAATTTGTTATTAATTAATTAATTACCAACTGATAAGTATCACGTTTTCCAACCCTTGGGATATTGCTTGGTTTATAAAAATCAGTCAGAGGGGATCTCGGAGGAACCTTTATTACTCTTTGCGATGGTTCTAAGTACTCCTCGAATTGATTTTCCACGGAAACTCCTTCATTCGGCTTCAGAAACTAAATTTAATAGTGAATTATTTCATAATTATTAATCCTCAGTTTTTATTATCGTAATTTTTGTAATTATTTCTTGAATTAATTAAAAAAAAAAAAAAAAAAAAAAAATTGGAAAATTAATCACCTCTTGGTAATCGGGACGTTTTCCAATCCTTGGAATATTTTTGGCAGCTTTAAGGAAATAATCTTCGAATCTGCCACTTCGTCCAACCCTCGGTATATTTTTGGCAATTTTTAAGAAAAATGCTGGAACCTCATCAGCCTCGACGCTTTGAAAACTCGTTGAAAGCAAAGCGACAGCGAAAAAAATCACTAAAAAAAATATCATTTCAAACATTTAAACAAAATGATAAAAAAAAAAAAAAAAATTCGATTTTTTAATAAGAAAACTGTGATTTATCAAATTATAAACATTATTTTTTATCATCAATTTACAAGTCGTTTTTTTTATTGTTTTAATTAGTGTTTGTTAAAAAAAAATGAACTTACCTACAAACGTGAAGGATCGAAATAAACACATGTTTCTCATCATTTTAATTGACGACGTTTATTAGCCTGTCAAATATAATTGAATTGAGTAAATACACATTTTTGTCATCACTTCGTTGACTAATTATTTAAACTCGAATATTAAGTTATCGATAATAAAACTTGTTGATTTTTATCAGATTTAAAAAATTAACATTTAGTTGTTCAACAGTTTACGATTTTTTGAAGATCCGTTCATCAAAAACGTTCACATTGGACTGAGCTTTATATTAGAGAACAAACGTTTTCTTGGCACATGAAAAATATAGTGAATAAAAATTCAATATTTTTTATTAAATGTCTCGTATTGATGCTGAGAGGTTTCTGGAGATCACGTACGTGGGTACCCACGCACAAAAGTACATGGTCAATAGGAATAAATCAATATGCATGACCTTTTTTATTTATTTAGTCCATGAAGAATTGTTAAAACAAATAATAGAATTATATTGATTTTTCATGAATTTTTTTATCGACAAATTTCGATGTAATATTTGTTAAAATAATTTAACAAAAAAAAAACAGCAAAAACAATTTTTTAATGATTTTTTATTGCAAAATTACATTTTTTCTATGTAATTAAACATATTTTTATAATTAGAATGACAAACAAATTGATTGATTGCACGAACTTACCTGACAGTGAGAAAAAAAAGTACTGGTGTTAAATTCTTCCATTTCGGTACTTTTATATACCTCATTTGATTCCTAATTAATTATTCGGATCATGGACTCATGATTGATGATCATTTCATTGAAATAAAACGTTTTTTGGAGCGTAAAAACTAAACACTCATGTGGGCGAATTAAAAACTTTTTTTTTTATTTTCTCTCTTGCACTCAGTCGATAAAATGCCTTGATTTTGTGAGATTGAGGTCATAGCCCTTATGATACTTGACAGGTGAAAAATACGTGTCCACCATATCAAGAGATTACGATCTCGAAGGACAAGATGTACGTGATTGAATTATTCGAAGTTGATTAAACAAATTTTTCATCATTTTCGAATAATTCATTATTAATTGGCTGGAAGTTATTTGATTCGAATGATTTAAATCAAGAATCGATAAACGAACTATTTAATCAGATTTTTCATCAATTATTTTTTATTTATTTTCATTTGAAATGCCCCTGAAATGTGAGGGAACATGATTTACTAAATAAATAAACGAAATAAAATTTTCTTTGCCAATTACGATGATTTATTTTTATTTTTATTCATCACATACAATCTGGAGACCAAGCAAATTTCATAAATTCATTGATACATTTATCGAAAAAAAAAAAAACAACATTTTTACATTAACATTAATAGTTGAAGTGGAATTTGACATTAACATCAAATGATCATAATTGAAATTGAATTTCACGTGCTTTTTTATCCTGAGAGTAAAATTGTAATTTTTTTAGTTGGTCGAGGTAAGAATTAATTGAAATCCATTTGAACTTCAGTTGGTTTCTTGATGTACCAACCAAGCACTGCAGGTTTCGCTGGCAACTTCGCACATGGTGGTAAGAGCGCGGCTGATAACTTCGTAATCTGCCAAAAAAAGTATTTGAATTCTATTATTGTTATGGAGAAAAATTTTAATTTGTGAAATTTAGTGTCAAAAAAGGAGAAAATATGATCTCAGTTACATTGAGAAATAAAATGTCATTGAAAATTGACGGAAGAATGATAGGAACATAGACAAAGAACCATTTTAAAGAAAAAAAAATCAATAAAACGAAATAAGTATTAAAAAAGTTGCCATCTGTCGATAAAGTAGATTTTATCTTACCGGTGACGGTACTTGCGCGCTTTCCGAAGATGCTTCCATTGAAGGGTGGCTTCCTGTAGGTTCCTTCGACCAGGAGACTGGCCACAGCAACGACGACGACGAGGGCGATGATGACTTTAGCGAATGCCATTTCGATGATTGTTTTTGGATGTTTTGTTCCAGAAAGAGGAGTGAATTCCTGAGATGTAGTTGGTTTGAGAGTCGACGAAAACTGTGTGAAGAGTGGACGAGAAATTTCAGCTTTTATACTGTTTTTCAAATGCCCCTGACAAATTATCGTGTCAGAAACAATGGAACGAACATTATTTGCATCCCCTCGATCGGTAATGGATAATATTTGTTTGCAAAATTCACTGCGATTGACGTAAAAAATAGAAAACAAATTGCTCAGCCACGAGACGCCAGGGAAGAGATATACGAAAAAACATATATTTTATTTTCGAATTTATATATTTACTTTTTGTTGATTCGTACGATAGTACTAAAAAATATAAGAGAATGAAAAAAGCTTCCGGTTCGAAAAATATACTTCAGTAGCAAAATGACAATTGAAGTAATAATTATAAATAAATATTTGTGCAATTTATTATTTTACCTGTGCGTTGTTCTTCGATGTTATCCTGGACTGTGCAGAAGTGTACTGTGAAATGTAAGCTGCAACCTTTCCCTTTTATAGGAGAAAAAGCCCTGGAATTTCCCTCTTTGGAAGAGAATTAAAAGTAATAAGAAAAATAACGAAATTAGTGCTCCGGTTGATTGTCTTTTAACTCAAGGGAAATAAGACTATTTCACCCTGTTCTGACCCGAATTTATTTACCGAAGAACAATCTAAATTATCACGTTGATCGAGCCAGTAAGATGAGTAAACAAGTCCACGCATTTTTATAACAATAAATAAATGAATAAGGCAGTGGAACAACTTTTTTCGGATTCCAGATCGATAACCCTGTTTGCAAACAATCGTTGTCAACAATAATTCCTAAAATACCGACTGTTGGTAGCCAGTCGACTGTAGATCCAATTTTTTTGATCCAATAGATGATAAGCATGGATTTCAGACTATTTCGAAATATTTTGGACTTACCAACAGTTGGTAATCATTGAAAGCATCGAATCTTACTAACAGCACCTAATCATCAGTCGACAATAAATGTTACCAACAGTCCGCAAATGAAAAAAACGATTTTTTCGTAACTGACTGTCAGCAAAGTGGACAAAACGCTGAAGCAATAATTAGGGACGTTGTACAATAGATAAGGAAGGGATCCAATCATTAAGCAGATATTTGGACATTGAATTTTTATTTCCGTAGTATTGTATCGTCAATATAACAAATTTCCACTCCTTATAATAAAAACACAAGACAAATTGAATTATTTACAGAAATACACAATTATAACTCTTACATACGATTTATTATATGGTAATTATTTAAGTATTTATATCTCGCGTCTATTACAAGCAAGTGCAATAATTAATCAGAGTCGTGTATGACACTGGGCGTATTGTGCACTATAAACTACTTTTTTATTGTCGCGTCACAACTGTTGTAAACGTTTTTTTCGTTATGAGCCAATTATATTGCGTATTGCACACTATGAACCAGCCCTCGCTCACATTTTTAAAAATTATTCTTAATTTTTATGTGTACAGATATATTTATATATGTATATATTTATATTTCGTATTGTAAAAAAACAGTTAACGAATATAAGTTCGCTTATGATAAATTTAAGTTAAATTTAAATTGCAGCTGATTTTATGAGCTAAAATCGTCGATGCAAAAATTGGAAGACGTTGATTTTGTTCGTTAGCAATTACATCGTTACGTATATCGTGTAAAAAGCTTTTGAAACAATTAATCTATTTTAATAAACATTAATATTATTGATTACATAAATTTATTCGATGGAAAAAAGCTTTGAGAATTTTTGAAAAATTCGAATGCATGTGAATTTTGTTTTTTTTTTTTTTTTAATTATTATTAATACTCGGAAGTAATAGTACTTTTTTTCGCGTATAAATTTTAATTATTGCATAATACACTGATGGTACACGAGTTGATTCACGTAGCAATTATTCAAAATAGGAATTTGATTCTCCTTCTTTGAGAAGGAGAGCCACGTGAATCTTGATCTCGTGACTTAATTGCCTTAAATCTAAGAGATTACACAGGCTTTGTTACATGCTAACAAAACAAATGATAAGCCTTCAATGGCAGATTCCCTTCACAAGAGAATCTTTAAGATATCAATAAAACTAGATTTGGTTTGACGGTACACTGGACTATTTTTTTTCTTTGAGATTGGACTGTAGATGTAAGAATGTAAAAATTGTTTAGCGAAGCGAATAAAGACGGGCAATATTTGATTTATATTCGAAGAAGACAAGCTCTTTGGATGAAGAAACAAAAAATGTGTATCGTAGCTTACTATGTCCTAGAGGATATGTCAAGATTCATCTCTCCGAGCAACAGCGATCCCACCAAAATATCCCTCAGGGATCGCACCAGGTCTAGCTTGGCTCCAGGAAGTTCAAATGTGTCCACATTGAACCGCTGTTTCAATCCGTGTTCCAATCCGCTCGCAGTACCTTGATGTTAACAATCAGACCTGCAGGAGCAGCCCGGTTTTTACACTTTGGCTTTGATCTCCGGTCCAGCAGCTTCCAGGACTTTGGAACTCCACTGGTAGCTTCTCCAGGTAGCCCCATCGAAGTTAGCATCGATTGCCAAGGGCCTATCGAACTGCTTCTGGGTGATCAGGCCTTTTGATGGTAAGATGCCGGTAATCAATTGACACTTCCGCTTTGATCTCCGGTCCAGCAGCATTTTGGATCGTAGAACTCCAGGAGTAGCTTTCCCATGAATCCCCATTAAGAACTGCATCGTTTCCCAGGAGTCTACTCAACTGCTTCCAGGTGATCAAACCTTTTGATGGTAAACCGTTGATGATGAGACAACAGATTTTTATGGAGTCCTGCTCCTAGCACTTCCATCCGGCATTTCCGGACGCCTGGAGGCTCCGGAAGGCTTGTTTTCCAGGGAAGGGAACCACCCGTGGGCCACGAAGGCCGAGGGCCAACTGATTCACATCATATCCACGAGTCAGCCGGGCTGCCGCGGCCTCTTTGGTTATCCAACGGTCCGCGTTCCCCTACATTCGGTCCTGGCCACCCCAGCCGATTCCCTTTGACTTCAGCTCACTACCCAGTTTCTTCAGCGCATGCGGACTGGTTACAAATCATCCTCCCACCTCGGCAAGTGGTTGGGAGGGCTCTGGGACATTGCCCAACCGGCTGCCTGCGGGCTAAGTGTTGCTCCCCAGTCCACCCAGCCCTGGCTGCTCTTCCGAGCGCAAGACTTCATCTGAGGACGATGAGAAATCAATACGATGCTCCAGCCAGAAGAGTAGGAAGGGGGCAGGCTTTACCAACCGGAAGATTCACCGTTGTTGTCCGGACTCTTTTGTCATGACAATAACAGAAGACCTGGCTTCCTGGTGGACTCAGCCAGATGTGGTCTTTTCGTCGATTGACAGTCCTCAGTTTATCGACAAACGATAATTACCTCGTACCTCCAGTCCAGAAATGGATAACGGCTCATCCATACCACTATATGCATTCCCGGAAACTGCAATTTACTATGAACTCCAATAGTCCAGAATTTCCTACAATGTGCTAATTCCATCAGATAAAAAAAAAAAATCAAAAAAATATTGATGTCTGACAATCTGATTTTATTGGCTCGATGCCGGATTAAAATGGGTGTAATCAATTTATTTCAAAGCTACCTAACAGGCATCATTCACCAAGCGATGCTGTCACAGCCTCAATTGGTTGAGTGGCTGTGTTTATCTCGTTTAATCTTGTCAAAGTCATCAGAATAGCCTTCAAGGGCCAGCGTCCGGAGTTCCTAGACTTTGGACTCTAGACAGACAACTTGACATATTTCACATCTGGTGAGAAATTTCTTCCACAAATACTGGAAAACATTCATCAAGATCTAATTTAAAAATTACTGTTTAGGCGTCTGGGAAAATGCAAAATGGATTCACAAAAAATCTCTTTCTCTTTTTATCGATAAAGGATTTTGCTGAAATCAGAAATTCCTGGGTTATTGACGAGAAAATTGAAGTTTTCCGATTGGAAACCTCCATGCATTCATTTTCAATCGCAGGCTACATCGAGAAGGTTTTTTCTTTTTTATATTTCGATAAAAACTAATATCTCTCATCGAGATTCATGTGCATCTGCATTTGGGACACCCGTTCGATATTTGGAAACCACCCAAAAATATGCTCACCCTCCATCAGGGTGGTAAAAGATTTTTTTTGTAAATGTATGCACGGGTGACGATTGTGAATGTAAAAAAAAGTGTAGCAAAGTTTCGTTGGTACTTCGAGCACAGAATTATACGTTGAAAATAAATATTGTTATAGAAGTTACGAGGAAACGTGCCCTCGGCATTATCAATAATTTCCAGGCGTTTCTCAGAGGTCAGAAGGGGGTGAAGAGAAAGGGGGTGAGAAAATGGAAGTAAGAAAAAGTTTGCCACAAAGATGGCGTCGTTAAAGTTTGTCAGGTTGTTGAAGAAGAGCACCGGAGATAAAACACGAAAGGGGTTGATTGAGGGGGTTGAAAAATATCGCGAGTAGTTTTCATAACTCACCCTGAGCAACCACGAAGAAAAAGTACCAAAAAAAAGGACAAAAGTTGACAATAAAAAAAAATCATCTAGTTTCGCCATTTTTTTCTCGCAGAATTTATTCGGAAAAATGGCTGAGAGGGTGGAAAATTGTGACGGATACATAGCTTAGCGTTAAGCGATGAAAAGAAGGGGTTGAAGAAATGTTTTCGTTTTCTTCGTTGAATCGTTTTTTTTCGACGTTTTTTGGTCCTTTTGAAAAATACGTGGGAGTGGGATCGATCCGAGGAAGCTCGAGACGTTTTGTTCCCATTTCCATCCACGGAATCCCATTTCCGGATGTCGTTGACAAAGCGGAAAAAACGTTCCAGGAATTTTTCATGCCCCAAGAAATCACCTCTACAGTTTCATAGGTAAACAAAACAAAAACACTAACAAATTGAAAACATAGTAATTACTTTAGAGAATAATAACAAATTCGTTCAGAATTTAATAAAATAATGTTGTCAATTAACAATTAATGACTAAAAAATGTTTGTGACATTGAAAATGATTCGAAAGTAAAATAAAATGTAAAAAAAAATCTGAGCGACATTTCAACCCCTAAAAATCCATCCCTCCCTTATTTTTCATCCCCTTAAGGAAATATACCGTGAAAATGTTTGTTCACCTCAATAAACATTATTTTGAGACTTCCGAAAAATTCCCGAAACCTTCTCGACAATTAGAGATTGAAAAAATTAAAAAATCAACCCCTTAGAGGGTGGCTTTAAAAAAGGGTTGTAAGTTGTTGAGGAGCAACTAGTTACGTTCCTGGAGGGTTTACCTCGGCACTCAGAGCCTCCAAAAGCCTCGGCAACCTCGCTGACAAGCGTGGGAGTACTTATTGATTAAATTCTCCCACGGTCGGCCATTTTGTCAAGCACTCCGATTGGACGACGGCCATTTTGTCCTGATGCTCCTGACGCGCCTAAAACCCATCTGGGGAGCAAGAAAGAGCGGAAAATTCTTGTCCTCCCTTCTCCAACGATCGACCACATCCGGTGCTCTACCACCTACGCCACAAAATCCTCATACCTCCTGTAAAATCCGCTTTAAGGGGTTCCTCTTAAGGGCGCATGCTCTCCAACATTTTCCAACCTTCTCAATTTCTCGTAAATTCACAATTGAATTTCAAACTTCCATGAACTTTTGGTAAATATCGCCCACCGACTACTGTGACGTCACTTTTCATCCCTTATTTGTTTTTTTACTTTTCATTCCCTTTTTAACAGGTTTTTTTCCACCCCCGGATTTTATGTATTACGAAAATATGAACCAAGAAGAATTAAACGAGTTTTTAAATTGGAAACATTGAAAAGTGAAACGTCAAAAAAAAAATCGTCATAATAATTCGTTAAATTAACAAAATATTGTTCAAATATTTAGACTCAAACTAAATCAGTTAAATTCATAGATTTATGTGACAAATAGTCGAACAAGGGTGTGAATAGCGACATTTCGGAAGGGGTAACACCCACGAACTGTGACCCAGATTTATCTCGAACGCCAACGACGATTATCCTTGTGACCTATCATCGTAAAAACAACGAGAACAAGGACACTTTTTGTCAGGGATCGTTGAAGTACACCCACGAGCCACCCCTACGCGAATACATACTTTCAAATTTAAATGTGCCATCATTCAAAGTTTTTTGAACGGTGAAAAAAATATTGTTGAATAAATATCGAGCGAAGGAGAGGGTGGAGAAAAAATAGTAAATATTAAAATCATCCCCTAAATTTTTTTCAGCCATTTTTTGAATATTGCTAAACCCCCGTGGCTGGAAAAAAATTCAAAAAAATCATTTTAACGTTTTGATTTTACCCCAAAATCATTAATTCACTTCGTACTTTAATATCACTCCCGGAAACAAGTCAATGAAGGGTTGAAGTTAATGGTAACGGTATTTAACGCTAATCTAAATAGTATCGAGTGAGAAGAGTAATTTATTCGTCAGATAAAAGCCAAAAGACGTTGCAACGTCATAATCCTTTTCCCTTAGCCTCTTAGGGTGCCTTTCAACCCCTTAAGCTCTACGGGCATTCTCGGTTAGGCAAATTTAGCAGACAAAACCGCGAATTCTCGGTGGCTGAGAAAAATCGAGGCTCCCGTTACGATGAACGAGGAAGAGGGATCATTTCACCCCTCGGAGGGGGTGGACTCGGAGGGGATGAAACTCTCCGATTGGTGCAAATTCGTCCACGCCTATTTCGCTTCGTACCACGTGGTTCGATCAACTTCTAACAGCTCTGGACACACCCCTTCTCAACGGGGGTTGAAAAAAACCACCCCTCCACCCGGGGGCCGAGCTTTCGGGATACACGTCGGGTAAACTGGGTCAACCGCGTTTCCAACCATCCTTTCAACCCCCTCTGTGTGTGTGACTCGTGAGACTCTCGTCGTAGCGGTTGGATTGCATCCTCGGCAGTCCCGTGAAAACCATCCCCGTCGATCCACCGAATAACACTGACCAATTTGGTCATTAAAAAAAAAAACTTAAAAAATCTAAAAACTACCCTTATCAACGACCACGTCTCGCGAGTCCTTCAAAACAATCTACGGCTTCTGAGCTCTTCAGAAAATTCGTTAAAAGTGTAAGGTAAGTTTGAGCCAACATATCCGACGATTTTTTCATCCCCTATTGCAAAAAGACTTTTTAACTGCTGTGCAAAATTTTTTTTCTTCTATATGACAAATATTTTAGAGCACAAAAAACCAAAGGAAATTTTCATTCACGAAAAAAAAAAAAAAATTCAATCTTTCTTACAATTAATTATTGCTCCAAAATATTTTTAAAAATCGTAACTTTTTTTTGCCAGTGTGTGTACGTGTGTGTCTGTGTGATTTCTTCATTTCGCATCGTGCATTCATGCTTTCGCTGTACATTCAATCATTTCGATAAATCGATTCAAAGTTTTACAAAATTTTAGCCGATAATTTTTTTTTCCTTACTCGTCGAAGCTGCAAAAAAAAACCGTTCCCAGGAACTCGGGCACCATTTTTTTAAATCGAAAAAATTAAAATAAAAATTACGCTGTCCATGTTTCTTTAGCCGCTTAACTGACTTTTTGAAAATTATTAAAAATAAGAATTCAAAAAAATAGATCAATTTTTAGCTGTGAACGAAAAAATATTTTAAATTCTCCGCCCGAGTGACTGAATGCGGAATATTTTGTTGTTGATTGTTGTAGGCTCAGAAGGCTCACAGGCAGAGACATGGACAATGTGCAAATGATCGGCACTAAAATCACCGCGATCAAGGAATACTTATATGTAAGATTCAAAAATTGGGCCTCATTTATCATCATTATTATGCACGTCACTCATTTCAATGCTTTTCAATCACTTGTATATATATATATTCAAATATATTTATTAAGCTATTTGAGAAAAAGTATTTATCACCATCCCCAATCACTCAAAACACTCAAAACACTCAAAACAAGTCACTCAAAAACGCTTCTAAACACTCGTAACAAAATTTCCAAAATTTTAATATGTGAAGCCACTTATAAATGGTAAAACTTAGTTTTTTAATTTTTTTAATATTGAGTGATGATGGGAAACACTCAAAACAAGTTACTTACACTGAGAGACACAAAAAAAAATTGAATCAATACTAAAAAATGCTTCTAAACACTCGTAACAAAATTTTCAAATGTGAAGCCACTTATAAATGGTAGAACTTAATTTTTATATTTTTTCAATATTGAGTGATGATGGGAAACACTCAAGACCTTTATTACTAAATATTTTATTCTTATTTCATTTTATATTATTTAATCAATCGAAATATCTTTTTTTATTGAATTTTCAGAACTTTGCCCGAACGCACTCACCAACGAGACTCATGAGTTCCGAAAACACTTACTCCCTCAGCAGGGAGCACAGCAACCTCAAATATACCGGTGAGTTATATTTTTTGTCAATCATTTTAACGTTAAATATTATTTTTATTGCTTTGTACATTTTTAAAATAATTTAATCATCGAATGTTTGGTGGGTAGTTTCGATTTCATGGGTAAGTATCAGTAAAATTAGAATTATTTATTTTTTTGAAAGGGAAAATGGTTTCAAATAAAAATAATTTACTTTTCTGTCAAATAAATATTAATTAACTCATTTAAGAGTGGGAAAATTGAGAGAAAAATTCATTTTTATTTACACCCCTATTTTGGGGGTGGAAAAAAATTATTTTAATTTATCTCATAACTGGTTTTTTTATTTCTTTGAAGAATTTGAATCACTTAAAGAAAATAGGTTACAAAATGGTCCTGATTTTGGAAGTGAAAAACGAATGACAGGAACGGGGTGAATGTTTTTTTTTTTTTTTTTTCCGACGGCAGGAGAGCCAAGGGTGCATAATAATCAAGGATTTCGTGAGATTGGCCTCTTGAATCAGTGTCTGAATATATATCTGTTTATAAACCCACTCGACGAGTGGCTGAGGACAGATTACACGCCACAGGGGACTTTTTTGTCTTTCTCTCTTGCTCTCAAAATATTTAGCCCTTGTAAAAAGGGTTTTGGGGTTGTGCACATCCCTGCAAGTGTCAAACAACGATAAGAACCATCTTCTCCAATTTATTCTAATTTTAAACACCAAATCAATCTCGTGATGTTTGTTCAAAGAATTTTTCAATTTCTAAGCAATTTTTTCCCCGGCCCTTTGAATAATATTTAATTTTTTTTTTTTTTTTCAATCCAACACTTATTTTCAGGCTTTTTTTCAGAGTTTTTTTCATTCATAAAAGTGTTTCCTTTTTATTCCTGAGGCTTGCGAAATTGTAGTTATGGACAGTATAAAAAAGAAAAATAAAAAAAAATTGTCTGATCTACTCAGACTCAATCTACTAGCGCTATTTTTTTATATTTTCGTTTCGAGACCTCGGGGAACAGAATATACACGTTGTGAGAAAATTGAGAGGAATAGATTGTGAGGTTTCGTTTGATTTATGGATCGGGATTAGGCGAATTCCGCCTGGAAAGATAACAGGGAAGATTCTTGAAGTAGAAACGTTCATTTATGATCAGACAGAAAAAAAAGAATAGATAAATTTTTTCTTCACCCCTTAATTCAACGTTTATAAACTTGGTAAATTTTTCCATCACCATTCATGATTCCATTGATTGAAAAAAAAATGTAATGGGAAAAAAAATGATCGTAGATGGAAAAAAAAAAAAAAATTGGACTGCAGAAAGTAGTATTTGGGTTTTTTTTTTGCAAAAATCAAAAAATATTTCATTCACAATTTTTTCGACTGAATAGAATTTGAATGATGGGCAATGACAGGCAGTGTATCGGGATTTCACAAGAAGATTGAGTGCCGAGAAAATTCAGGAAAGATAGGACATAAAAGACAGCGAAGGTGGAGGGGAAAAAACATCCCCTTTTTGTACGTACGACTTGGGGCAGCAGTTGGCTGTCTGCTTATCCGTAGGATCGTGGTAATGGAAAGTAGAGTCAAGGGGGGTTTTTACTTACCGGATATTTTATAGTTTACCCGCGAAAAAGAGACAACTTAATCTTACCCAGGATTTTTGGATTTCTTTTGGTTGAGGTGCTCCAAAAAATACGAGAAGGGAAGAAAGAATTTTTTTTTTTTCATTCACGTTAATGGCTCTTAAGAGTTCTCTCAAAATCCTCAATTATCCTTTCAGCAAATTTATTTCAAGCCACAAAAAAACCGTATAAATAATTTTCTTATTTTTTATCATTTATTTAGAAAAATTATTAATTTTTAATAAAAACATTTATTTCACTCCATTTTATCCTTCTCTGTCATTATTTTTTCTCTCGCCAATTTTTACAAAATAAAATGTAAATAAAATAAAAAATAATTTTTTATTTTTAATCATTCATTTAGTAAATTAATAATTTTCATAAAAACATTTATGTCACTCCATTTTATTCTTCTCTTTCATTAATTTTTCTCTCGTCGATAAAAAAAAAAAAAAATGCATGTTCCAAGCCTAATTAATTATTAATAAAAAAATCAGTCAACGTTGGAACTTCGAGGGACTTAAAAAAATGGAATTAAGGATGGAAGAATGAGGATGGTGTCATCCCACCAAACAAGTGAGAGTGTGTCAGGATAGGTCTATACTTTCAATTGTTTGATGAGGTGAAATCATTCCAACTGTACTCTCGTCAAAAAAAAAAAAAAACAAAAAACAAAAAACAATTCAAAATGCACATCAAAGGGTAAGCAATTGGTTAAAAAGAGACCGAAAAAAAAAATAAACAATTAAATTTATTCCATTACAACACTTTTTATTATTTAAATAAATTTGAAAAATAATAAAAAAATATTTTTTTGTTGTCAGATATTTTGCCCCTCAATGCTGAGGGCTTTCCAGCATCCAAAGAATTTTTGATGAAAGTGGTCGACATTCTGCTGGACTTTATTAAAAACACCAATGATCGAAATGCCAAAATTCTTGATTTTCATCATCCGGCTGACATGGTGCAGCTTCTTGATCTCGAGATTCCTGAAACTGGTGTAACGTTACAACAACTTTTGCTCGATTGCTCAACAACGTTGAAGTACCAGGTGAAAACAGGTGAGAAGCTTTAAAAAATCATTTTTTTAAATTCAACAATAAAAATTGAAAAATATTAAACAATTTTTTGGTTGATAAATGTTTATATTTTACGTTTATAAAGAAAAATAAAAATTAAAAATAAAAAAAATACAAAAAATTCATCGCTGGGAAAAAAATTAAATTGATGAAGAAAAAAAATCGAATTAAAATAGAAAAAAATGCATCGCAACGTAAAAATCGTTATCTCGATGGGGATGCAAAATTTAGAGGGGAAAGGGATGCTGCGGCACACGCGAAAAGTCGTCGAGGCGATAAGCCACATAATTTCATATTCAATTTAGCATACGCCCGAAGCTTTTGGTAGATAAAACTCGACCTCGTGAGATTCTCACTGTATATACACATTATGAGTCCCTGAGTGTCATATACACCCCCTTTGTGTTCGTGATAAATCATAGGGGTTGAGAAAATATGTTGGAACCAAAAAAAACTTTTTATTAGGCAAGAAACATTGGTCTACGTTACGAAAAATAATAAAAATTGTATTTTTCCATTAAGGGTTGAAATTAGGGGATGAAATTGTCAATTTAAAAAAATTTATTTACTAATAAATGGATGACAAACAATATTTTGTTCCAAATAATTGTTCAACTAACAAATATTAACAACACCATTTTAATAAGGGTGGAAATTAGGGGTTGTAATATTCAAAAAAATTAATATTTATCTATGAAAGTGTTTTTTTTTTATTTTTTTCAATTATTTTCACTTGAACGAAGATAAGTTGCCTGCTCGATTCGAACAGTTTCATAACCGCGAGATAGTGGAACTCGAGTTAACCGGAAGTCGACCACAAATCCCCCGACGGGCGTCGTCCCGGTATCTCGGTCTCGGGGATTCGATTACCGGCGACTTGAATAGATGCTAATGCACAATAGCGTTAACCGAAACCTGCCACGAGACTGTATCGTGAAGAGCAAACACAGGGATCGCAAATATACAGGTTTTTCGATGTGCAATTTTTTTTTTCATGTATTTTAATAAAAAATAAAAAAATGATTTACAGAAAGTTGAAAATAATTTAAAGATGCTAGAAAATATTTTTAAGATTTTATTAAATCGTCCCAACCCCTAAGTCAGTGATTTTTTTCCATTAAATCGATCGGGGCTGCAACAATCCACCCTTTAAATTTTTAGGGGTTGATTTTATGTGGAATCGCCTTTACATCGATATATGTATATTTTTTGTACACGCCCTTTTCTTCCATTGATAGTCGCGTGGGCGATACGTGCCCCAGCAAAACTTGTTATTGGATTACGTACCCCAAGAATTCGAATCTCCCCGTCGCTGAATTTTTCGAGTTGTTCGTTCAACCCCCAATGTCATAGAAAGCGATTTTTATTGATTGAGCATACTGATTGGCACCCCAGAAAAAATATTGAACCCTATAAATGATAATTTTAACAATTAAACTATTTTTCAACCCTTAAGAATTTTTTTTCGAATTAAAATGGTGTACGAATTTTTTAGAATAAATATTCCAGTTACTCTTCCACTCGAGGAAGGGTGGAAAATTTGAAAATACGTTTAAAAAATGACCATCCCTTATTTTTTTACACCCCCAAAAAAATTTCATCCCCCTTTTCATCTCTCTGTCATCTATCGATCTCTCGATACGTATCGCGAACTTTTGCACCCTCGAGCATCCCTTATTCCGGAGAATATGAAGAAAGAAAAAAAATGAGCGATACGTTTGGCTGTTTTTTTTTCTGACAGTCTCGATTCCCTGGAGATGAGCGGCGATTGTGGACAGGGTGATAATGACAGTAACTTACTGATAAGAAAAATGTGCCCTTTTACCTTTCGCAAAAATGATTTCTTATATATTTTTTTTCTTTTTTTTTTGCTCTGTCATAAAGTCGAGGGGGTAGTTTCGAAGAAATAAAACACTTTGGCCACTCGTGTGGACACGTGACCCAAGGGGGTGTCACATTCAATGGGAATTGGTGTAATTAAGGGCCATTTTAGGGACACTGCGATTTTGCTCTCGTGGTACGTGAACGATACACTAAACAGGGGGTGAGTTTCGTCTGTGCTCTACGAAGCGTTTTAGGGGTGGTTTTTAAGGGATGAGGGGATGGATGAACGAAAAAAAAAATCGCATAGCAGATTCTTCGAAACTACAAGTTAGCCTGGAATTTAAATTGCCATCGTGCTTCCCTTGATGGAAAATATTTCATCCCCCTGAAGTTGAAAATTGTTTAGAAAATTCTTTGCCAATGACTAAAAACATTTTTGGGGGGTAAGTTTCAAAAATTCTTGCTACTTTGTTATTTCTCCAGAACGATCATCCCTTAAATTAAATTTAACGTTAAAAAATTGTTGAAATTGTAAAAAATTCATTTCCTACCCTTGGGGAGGGTGGAAAATGTTTCCTCGGGGTAGTAAAAGTCTGGGATTGTTGTAGTCTCTGAGAAAAACATATTTTTAAGCTAGCCCGTGTCACTGGAACCCATTTTTTCGCCAATAAATGATATAGGGGTGTTTTCAACCCTTAATTTTATTTTGAATGTTGATAATTAGTTAAAACACTATTTTACCTTCATTAAGGGTGGAAAAATGCTATTTTTATTGCTACATGATATTTCTTCGCTTAAATGCAACAGCAATGTGTCTCTCTCGCTTATTACACCCACTCTGCTTTGGCAGTGATCGTGTTATGATTGATGACGTGGTATTAAAGCTGAGCCTGGGTTACACACTTCTCTTCATACAAATCCCGAGTTTTTCTCCCCTTCCCTATCTCTAATTTATCACCGAGTGTGCAAGGCCTGCTTGCGACAGGTTCTCCTCGTTTATATTACTATACGAGTGTACAATTCTCGCAAGAGTCGTTTTTCCTCTCAATATTGTTCTGCTAATATTGTAATACGACAAAATCGGTTTGTATATGTTTTCTCTAATTTTTTATCCTCTCCTTAAAGTATGCCTTTTCATTATAAATTCCACATAATAGTTACAAAGCTCCTGAATGTCAAAAAAGAAATATTTCCTAGATCCCCAGACGCGAGTGATCTTTTGTTTTTTCTCAAAATACACAGTTTCACTAAAATGGCTGCCAATTTTTTTCTTTTTGAGCTAACGACTTAAATCTAAGCTCATTCGCTTCGGAATTGTTTTCCCTTTAAAATGGCGCTTGGTATAAGAGTCTCAGATTTTTAGTGTATTTTTGACGAATTTTCAAAGTTGAAACTTCGACGAGCACCCTCTAAAATTTTTGTTTTTACTATGAACATTTTTTTTTGAGCTCCAGTATGTGGGCAGGAGATGTTTGTCAGTCGGTTTGAGAGCCTCTGCAAACAATCTAGTCGGGCAACGACGCGTGTGACGCGCAAAATGCGGGTGCTCCGGATCATCGACCGTCCAGAGACGAGCCCTTCTCTCTCTCCTTCTCTTTCTCTCATTCTCTTGCTCTCTCTCGGTCCATTCTAGTCGAGGGAGGTTAAACAGAGCGAGAAAAAGCATTCCTAGACATCTTGGATTCACAATGTTCACGTGCATGAACCTCTCCAGCCAGAAATACGTGCTCGAATATTTTTTTTCTCGCTCACCCTCCCCCACCCCTTTGCTCATTTTTCTCCCTGTGTTTCTCTGGAGCAAAAGACGTCCATTCAAGCACGATAATTGCGGATATAACGTGCGACAAACGGCCACGATATCGAGACCTACCAACCGAGATCTTTTGGGGATGATTTCCGGTCCCGAACGAATTTCATCCCCCAACCCCTAAAAATAAATACACCAAACAACAAATCCTTCGATCTATCAATCTCGATTCAATTCACCAAATCTAAAACAATCAAAAACAACACTTTACGATGAAAACACCCTTACGATCAAAATTCAACCCCTAAAAATTCATTTTTATTTCATAAAATAAAAAAAAAACAGGATTTTTAAAGAAATTGCTACGAAAAAATAACTGGCAAAAATCTTTTGCCAGAAATTACTCAACAACCCTTGTCTAAATAAATCCCTTAACGTCAGATCGTTACTGGAGCAAAAGTTCTTAAGGGATGGAGACTTAAACACTCTCGAGGTGAAGTGAATGAATGATGGACTTTCTCGATACGTCAATCAGCTCTTAATACCTTGAAGATTAAAACCCACCCCTATTTTTTTTTTTTTTCGAAGAAAAATCGATGTTTACAAATTTCTATATTGTTTATACGATCCTTTATTATTATTTATTGAACAAAAAATGTTACTTTTCTCTGCAAATTAATTTCATTTAACAAATTATTTAAAAAATAATAAATCAATGAATTCGCTATTGTTAAACATCCACCAGAAAGGGATAGGGGATGATTTTCTTCATAGGGGTGCAGTCCAACTGTAAGAGAAAACAGACGAAGGGTGTCCCATCAAACAGAAGCATTAGGCTTGATCCTGGCGCGATGTTCATCCAACCGGATGACAACATACTCGTAGCTGCCAGTAGAAGAGCTTAAAGCTCACTCACTGCGCCACCAAACCTTACATTTCTATACCATTTCCCTTTTAATTCGTTGCTTGGATTTGCCCTATGACCCATTATATACAAACATGTATTTTTTTTTTAAACTAATTTTCTCTTAAACGTATTCTTTAATGATATTTTTGTTGTAAAAAATTTACCAGAATCACTAAATGTTACTTTTTTTTTTTATTTAAATTCATAATTTTGGGTTTTTTTCATCCAAATTTTGAAGCAATGACTCGAATTTTCAACTCACGCTTTTTATTTCGTGTTTTTTATTTTACTTTTTTTAAATAATTTCTCTTTCGTGTTTTTTATGATATTTTTGTTGTAAAAAAATGTGGAAATTACTAAATTGTACTTTTTTTGAATTTTAATTCGTAATTTTGGGCTTTTTTCGTCTAAATTTTCAAACTGACTCAAATTTTCAACTCACGCTTTTTATTTTCTGTTTTTTATTTTACTTTTTTTTAAATTAATTTCCCTTCCGCGTTTTTTTATAATATTTTTGTTGTAAAAAATCAGGAAATTGCTATATTTTACTTTTTCTGAATTTGAATTCGTAACTTTGGGCTTTTTTCATCAAAATTTTGAAACAGTGACTCGAATTTTCTACTCACGCGACCTATCGACTCGAATTAATTACCCCATCATTAATAATCCCAGTCAGAAACACTCCAGCTCAAAATGGGGTTAATATTTCACGAGAGTTACGTCGAAGCAATGAAGTTTCAGTGATTAATTGTTGTTGTTTCTTCACTTTGGTTTCATCGAACTTCGGCGTTCTCGAAAGTCCTAAAAAAAAAAAAACAACCCTTTCGAGCAAAAACTTCTTAAAATACAAGTTTCTGATTGAAAAAATTCAAACAACAATAAATAAAATCTCAAATTGAAAAAAAAATTCAAATTAATGAAAAAAAATGACGTACACTTTTGAAAAATATTTTTATTTTGTGAAAAACTTGATTTCGGTTTGAAATTTTTTAATAATCATTCAAAAAAATGATATTTTTAAAATAATAATAAAAATTCGTAAAAAAAAGGAATAAAAATTCAAAAAAAAATTTTTTTTTTTTCATTTTTAGGCCACCCTCGCTTTTTCAATCAACTTTCTTGCGGTCTGGACCTAGTTTCCATGGCCGGAGAATGGCTGACAGCGACTGCGAACACAAATATGTTTACGTACGAAATAGCACCGGTGTTTATTTTGATGGAACACGTGGTGTTGGAAAAAATGCGTGAATTGATTGGATGGTCAAGCGGAGACTCGATTTTAGCGCCAGGAGGTTCGATAAGCAATTTGTATGCATTTTTGGCTGCAAGACACAAAATGTTTCCTCAGTACAAAGAAAGAGGTTTGGCAGCAGTTGGTGGTCAGTTGGTCATGTTTACTTCCGATCAATGTCATTATTCTGTCAAATCTTGTGCTTCCGTTTGTGGCCTTGGAACTGATAATTGCGTCATGGTACCAAGCGACGAATTTGGACGAATGATTCCATCGAAATTGGAAGAATTAATAATCGAACGTAAATCACGTGGTCACATACCATTTTTCGTAAACGCAACTGCTGGTACGACCGTCATCGGAGCATTTGATCCAATTGCCCAAATCGCTGATATTTGTGAAAAGTACAAACTTTGGCTTCACATTGATGTAAGTTATTACTTTTTTTAAATGTAATTTTATTTTATTTTTTTTACAATTTTTTAAATTAAAAATTATTTTTCTTCACATTTCTCATTTTTTTTTTCATTTTTATCGAGAAATTTTATTCGTGAATTCAATCAAAAGCTGTACATTTTATTAAATTGATTCATTTTTTTTGTTGAAGTTCCAAAAAATCTTGGAATTTCGTTTTTACTAGTTGATGCACTTTTCGAAAAAAATTGTTAACTTTTTTTCAATTATTTGTAAGTTTTTCAAAATGAAATTCGATTATTTTTACTTTGAAGAACGATTTACGATTTTTCGTAATAATTTTCATGTAATTACTATTTTTTGACGATTTTTTGACCTTCCAAAAATTACGATTTTTATTGTTTGATTTTGCAGGATTTTTGGAACTTATTAAAATTCTGAAAAAACACAGTTTTTTATTCAGCAATCAAAATACATTGATATTTAAAGTGTTGAATTTTTTTTTTCAACACTCGATGCAATTACCAAGTGTAATTATTCAAATCTCTGTCTCATCCTTTGAGGGAGAACCACGTAAAGCTGTTTCCCATTCGAAGTGGGCAAACGCCAAATGCCTAAGAGTCTTATCTTAAATAATAAATGTGTGAAAGCTTTCACGATTCGTTTGAAACTCATGTTCCACAAATTTTGGCAAATGGTTGATAGAGCTTGGCTCGTAAAAAAGAACAAGAAAAAAAGTTTAAGTCACTGACTCGTAAAAAAAAAAAATTTTCACTAATTTGATCGAAAAATTAACATTTTTTGTTTTTGTTTTTGTTTTTTTTTTTTCGTTTTTTTGTTTTTCAGGCTGCATGGGGTGGTGGTCTTTTGCTTTCACGAAAATATAGGCATCCCAGACTCACTGGTGTTGAAAGGTAAGAAAATCTTTTTTTTAATCATTATTATAATCTTTTTTCTAAAAAAAAAAAAAAAAAAAAAATATATATATAAATAAATTTGAAAAATCCTGACTTTTTGATTCAAATTTGAGACAAAACTGCATTTTTTTGTCAAATTTGAGAAGAAAACTTTGTTTCAGTTTTTCATTTTAATTGACAACAAAAAAAGGTCTTTTGAAATAACCAAAAAGTTGTTTTTATAGATAAATATTTTGAGTATATAAAAAATAAAAAAAAAGATTGATTTTGACCCATTTTAAAAAATTTTCTTTAACCCTTAAAGATGAAATATTTTTAAAGAATAGTTTGAAAATGAAATGAAATTCTTAATTTGATGAAATTTTGTTATTTATGTGTGTCAAAGTCCCTTAAATCGATTCGTTTCGAAGATCGAAGATCTTTATAAATGTGAATGGATTTTGATCGAAGTAATTCACTGTTATATGGAAGAGAAAAGAGACCCTTGCGATTTTTCGAGGATCCCCTTGTCCCATTGGGGCTTCGCCTTAATCCCTTACTTTTATAGTTTATTGGGGCTTAGTTTGATGGAGTCTTGAGAAGAAAAAAATATATACACATACGTACTTGTGTGGAGAGAAAAAAATGGAGGCTTGAAAAAAAAAAAAAAAAACGATTCGTGCCACATTGGGACCAAAATCAATAAGTGCTTGAAAAAAAAAAAAAAAAAAATTACTTTACATGAGAATGAGCTTGAGGGCGTGAATGCCTAAGCTCTCGGTAGTTTGAAGGTAATGGATCGCTGGCATAAACAGCGATTAGAGAACGTGCGAGCTGAGAAAAGTGATTTTCTTCTATTTCTTTTTTTTTAAGCTCCAAAGTCCTGGGATTTTGCTTTTAAAAGATTGCCAAAGCCGGAAAAAAAAATCTTTAACTATTTTTAAAAATTATTTATCAATTTTTTTGGTTCTATGAATAAATCGATTCGAATATTAAATAAAAAATTGAAAATTCTATTCTAATGACTTTTTTGTTTTTAAACTTCAAAATCTCAAAATTTGGTTTTTAAAAGATTTTTTCAATAATTTGTCGATTTTTTAATTAAAAGTTCGAAGATTTTCATAGGATAAATAATTTTTTTTTTTTTTTAATTAAAAAAAGATGAAATCCCCTTAATTGTATAAATGAATACATTCCAATATATATATATATATTGAAATATGTTGAGGATTGCGGAAGTTTAATTTTCTTGTGACTGGAGAAAAAAAAATACAAAAAAAAAAAGATAGACAATAGGGGGTGGATGAGAGTGTCGTAATCTCTGACATTGACGGGGCTGAAAGGAGTGACTCCTGTCTTCGGCACATGCCAACTTTCGCATCCCTTGCTTCGAAACAAAATCATCCCTTATATCTATATATTTATATATATATATAAATAGGGGTGAAAAAATAAATACATATATATATATAGATGAATATACGAATAAGGGTGGATTGTGCTTGGCCGCTGTTGCTTCAATACAAGGGGTGGTTTGGGCAAGATTAATCCACGATTTGCATCCGGACGCATCTGCTCCCCTTGTTGTAAACGTACAGACTCGTACGTACGTTGAATAAGCGCAAAAGTGCCCAATCTATAAATCCCACGAGGGCTATTTCGTGGCGAAACTAAGGAAATTCTAATAGACTTCTTTCGTCGCCATTGATCGCCATTTTTAAGAATCTATACATTTTTGAGACGATAAAAAACAAATGCATTAAAAAAAAAAAAAAAAAAAATATCACGCAATTTAATTTTATTTTGTGATAAAATTAATGAGAGGAATTAATGAATTAATCAAAATGATAGATTTTCCAATTTTTAGGGGTGGTTTTTCATTTTTTTTTTCGTTCTTTTTATTCAAGCAAACGTAAATTTTTTTTGAAGTGACATTTAAAAGTTTTGGTCAAAAGAAATCAACCCCTAAAAAGGATTCTGAAGAAGAAAAATTACGAAAAATTGAAATGAACGAGAAGGGTGTCTCGAAGTGTAGATTTTAATTTTCTCTTTGGACTGTACGGTTCACAGGACTTCCTTCCTGGTCTGAGAACGTGAAAAAAAATGGTAGGGGTTGAATTCTACTCTTGATTAAAATGGCAAAAGTGAAAAAAAAAAAAGAAGAAATACTGAAAGAAAAGAAAGAAAAGACTAAAATAAAAGAAGATAAAAAAAGTCTTGAAGCGTGTGATGTGCTGGTGGATGGATAAGGGATGAAAAGAGCAACAGCTGGATCGTTTCCCTCGAGCACATTTACAGGAACAGAATTGTGCTCTTATTGACACGACAGACACGACGTTTCTCTCTATTTCTCTCTCTTTTCCACCATCCAACCATTTTGCAACCCCCTTTTCCCTCTTCATCCCTTATTTTTCGTCCATTTTGCAAACCTCCACTCTTCCTCTTCCTATCTCTATCGTTTATTTTTCCATCCCTCTCCTCTTCCTATTTTCCATCCCTTATTTTGTCCATTTAACAACCCCCTGCTTTTTCATTCTTTTCTTCTTCCATTCTCTCGTTATTATTATTATTTTTTGTAGTTTCATTCACAAATTTTCATTTCAACTGAAATAAAGACCTCGACAATGTTGTATCAAACTCCCACAAAGTGTTTACAAATTTTTCAACCCCTAAAATTTTGATTTCACCCCAAAATGCTTTTATAAAATCATCCCCTTCGAATTTATTGTTAAAATATTTCCAAATAATTCACCAACTTCCAGAATTTTTTTTTCCTCAATTTAATCATTTAATTTTGCACCCTCTAATGTTTTTTTACTGCAAATTGAAAATCAGTGTCGTGGGTCACATCGATTTTAGGTCGAGCTAGTTTACAGGGGTCCCTGTTGTGTTCAGGGGTAATTAGCATCCCTTATATCAATGTATATAGATATATTTATTTATAAGGGATGACAATGTATATCTATAGATTTAAGGGATGGAGATTTCGTGGCTGGCATTCTAGGAATTATTGGGGTGTGGGTGACCAAGTTGGGGATTATTGCATACCGCCATTGCCAGCTGCGAATCTCGCATTAATCACTCATGCTCCAACGATTGTTCTAGTGCACTAATTTCGTGGGATAAAAATAAATAAATAAAAACAGCACTAAAAGAAAATTAAAAATTCTTCTAACAATTATATATTAACCAATTCATCAGAAAGGGAATCAAATAAATGGAATAAAGTAATAACGAAAAATTAACATAAAAACAAAAAAAACGATCGTTTTATTTCATTATTTTTATGATTTTTCGTTTATTTTTTATTAAATTTTGAAAAAAAAAAAAAAATTAACGAAAGTTCATAAAATTGGAATAAAATCAAATTAGTGATATTTTTTTTCCCTTCGCTATTGAATTTAAAAAAAGTTAAAATAATTTTGTAATGTTGAGTAAATTTGGAATCGAAAATGTAAAAACGTGACAATGTTACAAATGGAGTGTGTCTGCAAATGACACAAAATCTCTCTTTCTCTCTCTCTCTCTTCCTCTCAAAGGCACTTCAAGTCTGAAGCACCCTTGGACATATCAACCACAGAGCTGCAAAGAATGGATGGAAAGAAGAGAGAGAGAGAAGGAGAGAGAGAGAGGATGACACTAAAGGGCAAAGGCACTCGAGCATATTCACGTCACTCGCCATGTATCGATAACATTTGTCATTCCCTGTGCTATTTTAGCACCAAAGTTAAAAAAATCAAATAATCATTATTATATTTTTCATGTAAATGTTTGTATTGTTAATAAAAAAAAAAAAAAAATCAAAATTATCGAATTAAAAATCGAATTAAAAAATATAAAATATAGTTTTGTAGCTTTCGTTTAAAAAATAAAAAATTTGTTTATAAAATAAAAAAATTAACTTGGTTTATAAAATCATTTATTTCAAGTAAAATTAGGCCAAAAATAAAATGGTGATAAAATTTTGATACAGAGTTTATTTATTTTTTTGAGATTAGGGAAGGGTTGGTGTGGTTTAACCACAGGGGGTTGTTTAAATGTATGTGAGTAAGAGTGTCAGTTGAAAGGGAGTCTAAATCCGTTCCTGGAGCGATATTAATAGTCGACTCTCGAATTGATGGACCCCTACAGTTAAGGACACATGACAAGGGTAGTAAAATGTATATAAATATATATTTATATTACACCTTGACTGTATAATTCTCTTGGGACTGGATAAAAGTTGAACGAGGACCAGCTGAGTCTCATTTGGATTAGTCCAAGTCCCACGATTGGTACCTAAATGTCCCACAAGTTGATGTCATCGTTTTCTCCATGAACTCGTCTCTATAAAAATAAATAAACAGGCGAAAAAAAAATTCCACGATTTTTATCATTTAAAAAATGATAAACAATTAAAAAAATATAATTTTTTTGTCTTTAAGGGCTGATTCAGTGACTTGGAATCCTCACAAATTGATGGGAGCCCTTCTGCAATGTTCCACCATTCATTTCAAGGAGGACGTAAGTCTCTAAATCACTTAACTATTATTTTTAACACCCCTGTAAAAAATAATATGAAAAAAAAAAAAATTATTACAAATTGCTTTCGAAACTGTGACTGAGACGAATGGAAAATTGCTAGGAAACATTCCAATGTTGGAAAAGAGAGACAGAAATGTCTACGTGGACAGTGTAGGAATTTAATTAAACTAAGAAATAACATATGTTGCCAGAAACTCACCCCTTACTACCCTTACACCAATATCCACATTTATCTGTGTATATTATATACTTATATATTACATCAGTTATTTCTTGTCTTCGTCTATCCCCCCACAATGAAATACCGACGAAGGGTGAGCATCCCTTCCGAACAGGGGTTGTTCTCCCCACCACAGACTCTCTGTAGTTATTGCTAACAACCCCTACCTCTGTGAGATATTAAAATTCCGTACACCGGCTGTTTTTCTACGTTTCATGAGGGTGAAAGTGGCGAAAAATCATTTTGGGGGTGGTTTCATCCCTCTGTGACTTTTACTATTTATCCACCATTTTTTTCAGCCTCTCTGAATCATTTTTCGTCATCGAAATCTTCGTGTCAACATTTTTTGTTGCTTTCTATTTAGGGGATGATTTGATAATTTGTTAAAATTAGTTTTTCAACTGAAATTTGGCTGACAATGAAACTTCAAAATGTTCTGAATGTTTTTTTGTATTCTTTTTTTTCGTCGCTTTCTTGAATTATTGTTCACGAAAGTTTCAGCTGTTTTAAGGGATGTTTTTATTTTTTTTATTTTTTATTTTTTATTTTTGACAATTCGTTGAATATTGTGTAGAGAATCTTAATTTTTTGATAATTTTTTTGCAAGGGTTGGGGGTTGAATTATCGAATTTCCATGAATTTAACGTCCGCCATTTTGGAAACTCAATACTTCGGGCAAAGAGGGAATCCCCCTGCGCATGTCTGTCCTCCGGACGTTATATATACGCAGGAACCACCTACGCCTCGTATCGACCGGAACTCCGAGGGAACGTTTCCGCAAAACCACCCCCTCGTGTTCCCCTTTGTTCAAATACACGTAAAACCTTCAATTCTCAACCCCTTTTTATTTCTTATCAATGATACCTCGACGTTCGACATAAACACTGAAATTTCATGGAAAAATTCTCTCAGTCAGTAGAGAAAAAAAAACATTTTGATAGCAACCCCCAAAAAAACAGCATTTGGTTTGAAAATTTTTGCAGAATCAGTAGATAAGGTTGGAGTTGGACAGACACGTTTTTATCATTGTTTTTTTACACCGAAAAACAGTTATTTTCGTTGTTTCACAAAAAAAAGTTATCATCCCTGAAGGGGATGATGAAAAATACATTTAAATGGATTTTTTTTAGCGAATTCAGTAGTAAAAGACGTTCGTTGTCAGACGAAACTTAATTTTCGGTTTTTTGCAAGGAAAGCAGTTGGAAAAATTATTTTTTCATTGTGGAGAGTGGGATTTAATGAAATTTCGTTTTATTTATGCGATGCATTTCATTTGATAACTCGACGTTCGACACAAACAGTGAAATTTTGTGGAAAAATTTTCTCAGTCAGTAGAGAAAAAAAAACATTTTGATAGCAACCCCCAAAAAAACAGCAATTGGTTTGAAAATTTTTGCAGAATCAGTAGATAAGGTTGGAGTTGGACAGAAACGTTTTTATCATTGTTTTTTTACACCGAAAAACAGTTATTTTCATAGTTTCACAAAAAAAAGTTTTCATCCCGAAAGGGGATGATGAAAAATACATTTAAATGGAATTTTTTAGTGAATTCAGTAGTAAAAGACGTTCGTTGTCAGACCAAATTCAATTTTCGGTTTTTTGCAACGAAAACAGTTGGAAAAATTCTTTTTTCATTGTGGAGAGTGGAATTTATTGAAATTTCCTTTTATTTATGTGATGCATTTTTTTTTTCAACTCGATTTATCGCAGGGACTATTAATCAGCTGCAACCAAATGTCTGCCGAGTATTTATTCATGACTGACAAATTGTACGACGTTAAATACGACACTGGCGATAAGGTCATTCAGTGTGGACGTCACAATGATATATTCAAGCTGTGGCTGCAGTGGAGAGCCAAGGTAGCGTTGGATATTGTTTAAACAATTGACAAAATTGTTATTTAAACTAAAAACGTTATTTTAATGGTTAAAAATGGTTAAAAAATGGGTTTTTCTTCGTTTTTTAATCAAAACAAATCAGGGAACCGACGGTTTTGAAAAACTTATGGACAGGCTGATGGAACTGTCGGAATACATGACCAAGAGAATCAAACAAATGCCAGACAAATTTTACTTGATTCTTGAGCCAGAAATGGTCAATGTTTGCTTCTGGTATTTGCCAACTCGTGTCAGGAACATGCCCCATGGACCACAGAGGGAAAAAATTCTTGGCGAGGTATTTTAACGTTAATTAAACAATAATAATTTGTTTATTTAACATTTTTTCGTTCACAACAATAAATATTCATCTTTTAAGTGAATTTCATTTTAAAAAATTCAATTTTCGTTTCGATAAATATTATTCGAAATGAAAAAATCAAAAATATGACAAATTTTTTTTTTTTTTTTTTTTTTTTTTTTTATAAAAAAAAATACCAAAATCGAAAAAAAAAACATTTTAGAAACTCGTTTTTGGAAGATTTGTCCAATTCTGACAGGACATTTTTGAAATGAAAAAATCAAAAATATGACAAAATTTTTTTTTTTAATAAAAAAAATACCAAAATCGAAAAAAAAAATTTTGGAAACTCGTTTTTGGCAGATTTGTCCAATTCTGAAAGGACGAATGATGGAATCGGGTACGTTGATGGTTGGTTATCAACCGGACGATCGAAGGCCAAATTTCTTCAGGAACATAATATCGAGTGCAGCTGTAACAGAGGCTGACGTTGACTTTTTGCTTGCCGAGTTGGATCGACTCGGCCACGATTTGTAAATCATTTAAAAAAATCATTTTATTAACCTCTCCTGATTTATTTGCAAGCCTTCATCGACGAGAAAACTAAAAAATCATTTCGAAAATATCGAAAATCAAAAAATCCCTAAGAATTTTCGAAAAAAACATAAATATTATGCTTCAATGTGTACAAAAAAAGAAGAAAAAAAGGATACTGAGGCGAATTCACAACCATGAATATTTAATTAAGACATATGGACATCTTGAAAGGAGGCAAAAAAAAAACAAAATGGCGACGAGGTTGATCAAAAATGAATTACTACGTTTTTCATAATATCAAAATATTATCATTGTTTTTCGCATTTTAATAAATTCAATATTCGTTCTATTTCGTTTTTATTTTCAGGATTTTTTTTTTTTTTATCTTTACAAAAATTAAAAGTTATTTATAGAAATATTAATTTTTGTTTTTGTTGCTCAAGACACTCGTTGCCAATTGCCGACGGTCAGGACTCTAGGAAATAAGGATTACGAGTCTAAGTGTTGAAAAATGTTGAGAGAGATAAAAAAAGAAAAAGGAATTTTGGAGCTTGAAAAAAATATATATATTTAAAAAAATAACGATGTCAAATTATAGATGAGGAAATAGAATTTTATCGTGAGTACCGTTATAGGGGATTAGGTACTGCGAGGACTATCGAAACTCCATTTGCTCTCGTAGTCATCGTAGTATAAGTGGAAGGCGAATAAAAGTATTATTAGAAAATTAAGAGAGGATCGTGAGTTTCGTGTTTGTCGTTCAAAAAAAAAAAAAAAAAAAAAAAAAAAAAGAACGATTTAAAGGGCTTAACGTGTTGGCGTCCTGGGAGAAAATTTCTGCTGGTTCTGGTTCACAGTAATTGAAAGAAAATACAACGACGAATATTCAATTATTTCTTATTCATTTATTTTTCATTAAAATTTAAAAAGATTTTTTTTTTTAATTTGTTAAAAATAATGCTCAAGAAATAAATGATTGTCAAACGAATATAATTTTTTTTTTTCATTTTTTAATTGAAAAAACGTGATTTTTTATTGTTTATAACAATTCGAGCCAAAGAATTGATTTTTTGGACCAGAATCAGCAGTTTTGCTTGAAAGTGAAATATTAAAAAACGAAAAGGTGAAAAAAAGTAGATGTATAAAAAAATATATATATATATATATATAAATATATACAAAAAAGAGAGTAAAAATGAAAAAAATCTCGTTTGCCAAAATCTATACGATTGCCGCATATATATATATAAATAAATTTTAATTTGCTGTTGCATAGTTTAATCGAGCAGAGATATAATACGAAGAAAAAAAAATCTGGAAAAAAATATAAAACGATATATATATTGAAAAAAAAAAAAAAAAAAAAAAATTGACAAAAATCAGGAAAAAATACGTATGTATATGCAAATAAATAAAAATATATTTATGTGCATGTATGTATTGTATTTGTTTGTAGCGTTGAGGATTAAAAATACAAACACAAACCCATGAAAGTACATGCTTTTTCGAATATTTGTGCAAACTTTCATTATTAAAATTTTTTTTTTTTTTTTCATTTTTTCAATTTTTAATTGAAAAACAATAATTTTTCGTAATTAATAATTAATTAGCGAGCTGGATATTCGAAAAATAGATTATTTCAATTAATTCTTTATCGTAGTAATCCCCGCGTAATTAACGAGCTCTGAAATTTTTTTTTAAACAATTATTACGATCGTTGTTGTTATCATTATTTATGAAAAAAACTAAAAATTTAATTATTCACTTATTGGTGCAATTAGCAATCGTCATTATAAAAAATATCAAGAATTCTTATAATTGTTTAAACAAATGGAATAAATAAATAAATAAAGTTGACTATAGGTTTCGACACACTCGCCAATACTGAATAACATGGAGAACTATATTTAAACGACAAACAAAAAATAATAAATTATGTTTAAAGTATAGAGGTAATTTAAAAAAAAAGATATATATATTAAAAAAATATTATATTATATATAATATACGATAAATATAAATGTATTTATGTAAATTTACGAAAATTCGAACTTTCCGTTGGCCCTTTCGATAAAAATTTAATTTTCATTTTTTTGCAATTTATGTACAGATTTTTATTTAATCGTGCAATTAATAAGCGGAATTTTTGATTTTTAACGAATGAGTATTTTACAGGAGAGTGAGGCCGAGAAAATATTTTCAAAAAACCTTATAAATGCAAAAAAAAAAAAAAAAAAAACATAAACCAATATAAGATCATTTATTTGGTTAAATATTTTTTTAAACAACAATATGTAACCATGAGTTCCGAATAATTTGCAGGGAAGAAAATAATATTCTAACGTCAAGTCCATGGGAGAGAAATAAAAAAATTTGCCTAAAATCAATTACATAGAAAAAAAAAGGTAAAAAGTAATGAATAACGAATTACGAAGATTTATGGCAAATGGAGAACGAAGCCATTATTTTTAAAGGCACGCCTGACCACGAACTCGAGACCTGAGACAGAGAAAGAGAGAGAGAGAGAGAGGAAGAGAGAAGAAAAAGAAGGAATGAAAAAAAAAAAGAATATTAATAATGAAAAATCGTTAATTAATGAAATATTTTATTGTTAAAAAATCGAGCCACATTAGCATAAATGAAACAATGATTCTCAAGCCCTCAATTGTTTGTTATTATTTAAAAAATGGACGAATCTTACCAATTTCTTTCTTCAAAATTAAATTGTTATTTATAATTGTTGTTATTATTATTATTAATAATTGAATAATTAAAAATTTAGCATAATTAATCACTCTGTACATAAAAATTCGAACTTCATCTTCAGCACTTTAATTTCATCTGAGCACTTATCATAGCCAGCACTTTTGTTCTTGTTGTTTATTTCGCACCAAAAATTTTATTCGAATTAATAATAATAAATTTAAAAAATCGACTAGTTAAGAAAAACAGCTCTTGTAGGAGTGAAAGAAATTGGTAGGGATGAGAAGCCAGTCGATAGATTTGTTATCGATAATTGTTACAATTATATAATCAAAGTATAAATAAATTGATCGCAAAAATATATATATATAAATATATATATATGAATAAATAAATAAATATATAAATATATACGATAACAAAAAAAAAACAGAATGATTAACAACAAAGTCTCACGTCTTCCAATCGATAAAAACGTTAGTGACTTCCTCCGGATAAATTCTTTGAGGAAAGTCCAGAATTCAAAAAAAGAAAAAAAAAAGAAAATTATCCTCCCGAAAAATAATATTTGAAAATGCTACACTGACAGAAATTTTTTGAAAAATATGCATTCGTATGTGTGTTTATTAATACTCAAGAAACTGTCGATCAATTGGGAGATAAAATGAAAAAAGTGTAATCATCATGCTTATATTTTGTGTTGTAAAAAAATACGTTGTACTATATTTATTGTCACCGATCACCAAAAATGCCCGGACTATTATATCCTATGTATATCAATGTCTAATAAAAATGCTGTTATCCCGGAGAAACAAAAAAATACACCGAAAACCATTTTTTTCAACCCTTATACTCGAAAAATATTATTAGTGATTATTATAAATAAATAAATTGTTTTTATGGTGCTAAAAAAAAATTATAGTCGATTAATAAGGCTCCGGGTCAAATTGACCCATTGTGTCATTGCCTGAAATTGAGTAAAATGAATGTCATCACGAAAATAAAATTTGGTAAAATAATTCACAATATTTTCGATGCCGGTTCGTATTTAAAAATAAGGAATTTCAAAAATCTATTAAAAACGTGACTATTCTGAAACCGGAATTTTATCGAAACTCTCAATCTCCTAGGGTCATCAGGAGAAAAATAGAAAAATAATAATGAGTCAAAAAAAAAAAAAAATCCGGAAACCAGTTTCCCCGGTAAAGAAATAAATTTATTACCGGTAAAGCCAGTCGACCTCGGCGTGCCGGGGAAGGAGAATCTTATCGTGCGTGTCGCAGTCGACGGTCGAAAGTTCTCAATTCTAACGGATATCTCGTGGTGTCCACACGTTTTCCGAAAAAAATATAAAAAAACGTGAGTTTTATAAAAATGAAGTCGTTCATCGAATATCCAGTGGACAGTGATTTTCCTATTGAAAATTTGCCTTACGGAGTTTTTTCAACCACTGACAACGTGAGTAAAAGAAAAAAAGAAAAAAGTATTATTTATTTTTCATGTGATCAGTTGTGTCAGTTCCTATTCCGAAGCCGAAGCTGATGACAAAAGTTCCTTGAGCTTTAAAATCTGCAAGAAATTTGCTCTAGAACATAGTCATGAATTCCACGCCCATTTCTGTGAGAAAAATCTATTTTCATAATTTTCACATTCATTCATTCGTGGCTGTGAAAAACAACTGATCATGTTTTTCCTCCGTTGTTTATCGTGTTATTGCTGAGTTGTGAACGTCTCATTCTCTCGTACCGCCATCTGACGTCGAATTTCAAGAAAAAAAATTACCTGGAATTACAGATAAATAGAAAATAACAAACTGGGCTTACCGACTGTAGATAAATTATCGGCAGTCGGTAAGTTACCATCAACAAGTACATTTATCTTAATTTATGTGCTAAATTAATGGAAATACTAACGGTTTTGAATCTACCAGCCAAAAAAACGCATAGGAGTTGCAATTGGCGACCAGATTTTGGATCTTTTCGCTATTGCTCATCTTTTCACTGGCCCACTACTGGCAACCAATCAAAATGCCTTCACCCAAGAAACTCTCAACGATTTTATGGCTCTTGGAAGAGACGCATGGAAAGAAGCCCGAAATACATTACAAAGCTTACTCTCAGTCGATAACAACACTCTGCAAGATCCGCAATTACGTTCAAAGTGCGTAGAAAAAGTTGATATTCATTGAAAAAGTAATTATCAAGTTTTTCACTTGATGAATTGATTCATTGCATTTATTGCAGAGCTTTCGTGTCCCAAGAATCAGCCATAATGCATTTGCCAGCAAAAATTGGCGACTACACCGATTTTTACTCGTCGATTCATCACGCCACCAACGTAGGAATAATGTTCCGTGGGAAGGAAAACGCCCTAATGCCAAATTGGTAATTTTTCAACTCCCAATGGGTAATACCGATCGATAAATTTTACCGATCGTTCAAAAAATACTCAATCGGTAAATAAATTGCAGGAAACATTTACCGGTCGGTTACCACGGTCGAGCTAGCTCAGTAATCGTTTCTGGCACACCCATTGTTAGACCGAGAGGTCAGACACTTCCGGTCGAGGGTGCGGCACCGGTTTATGGCCCATCAAGACTTATGGACTTTGAACTCGAAGTTGCCTTCTTCGTTGGAGGTCAACCAACTAAACTTGGCGATACGATACCCGCAAGCAAAGCTTATGATCGTATTTTTGGAATGGTTACCATGAACGATTGGAGTGGTTAGTAACTACTACCGATTTTTTTACCGATTTTCATAACGATCTGCCAATAAATAATCTTCACAATACTTCATTGACCTTTTTCGCTTGCTTTTACAGCTCGTGACATACAAAAATGGGAATATGTTCCACTCGGTCCATTTGGCGCCAAAAACTTTGGCACCACGATCTCCCCCTGGATTGTAACAATGGAAGCTCTCGAACCTTTCAAAATTCCAAATATGGTTCAAGATCCAAAACCTTTCCCTTATTTGCAACATGACAGTTCTTGCAACTTTGATATCAAATTGGAAGTTGACATCAAACGTAAGTGACAAAAAAGACGTTAAACCTTCATTTTTTCATTTCGTTTCATTTTCATTGATTTTTATTAAATTTTTTTTTTTTTTCAATTGGCAGCACCAACTGGACCCACAACAACTGTTTCGCGAAGTAATTATAAATATATGTACTGGACTGCCCAACAACAATTGGCACATCATACTGTCACAGGATGCAATTTGAATCCCGGAGATTTGATGGCGTCTGGAACTATAAGTGGAGAGGTTAGGATTTTTTTCAAAATTATTTTATAGCCATTACCGATTTTCGAAAAAATCAAAATATCAGTGGATTCTAACGAAAATTGATACCTGCCCGTTTCTGACATCTCCGATTTCATTTCCGGTCTCCAAAATATCCTAAAATTCGAAATTCAAAAAGCATTTTTTTTTTTTTTTTTAGACTTCGGATTCGTACGGTTCGATGTTGGAACTTTGCTGGAAAGGAACGATGCCCATTCCCATGAAGGACGGTAGCACGAGGAAATTCTTACAAGATGGTGACGAAGTTTCGATCCGAGGTAAATATCAAAATTTTCAAAATAACAAAAACAAAAAAAACCCAAAAATTTCAAAATTTTTTTTTTTTCAGGATTCTGTCAGGGCGAAGGTTTCAGGATTGGTTTCGGGCCCTGCAAAGGCCAGTTGCTCCCAGCGCATCCGGAATAATGTAAATTCGAAAATCCGCAAAACTATTTTCTTAATAAATAAATAACGAAAACAATAAATCCGCTCAATTTTTCTTCATTATTTATTTATTGTTCCCTGTGAATCATGACGCAAATGTTTTTTTCATCGATCGTTTTGTGACCAAGGCCTTGTTGCCGGACGATCAATACGAAAACCTGTGCTACGTTAAGGGGACGATTCAAACGCCAGGTGAATATGGCCATTTTCTTGCTCAGGTACAGTTACAAATATCGTGTCACTGCGTGAACTGGACGCCACGTGTTATTTTTACAAAAAACTCTATTTTTTCAAGTAAACAAATGAGCAAAAATATTAAAAATTTAATAAAAAAAAATAATCGAACACCTAAAATGTTGATAAAAACAAAACAAAATAAATTGAAACAAAACACGAATAAACAATATATCAAATAAATAAAATAAATGTAAAAATTTCTAATAATAATAAAAACCTAAAAAAAAATTTATAAATAAACAAACTATGAAAAGAAATTTCAAAATATTTTTTTTTGTTTTTGTTTTTTTTTTCCATTCGATGTTTTGATGTGAAATTTTAATGTTAATTGTTGAATTTTAAGAAAAATCGTTTTTTTTTCTCTATGTTTTTACTGGCTCATTTAATTTCCCATTCGAGGGGTTTGCAAGCTCTCGAGATGGGCGAACCAACAGCTCGTTGGAATGTTCCCTTAACTGACGGAAATCATGTCGTCGAATTTGAACATGGAACAGCAACCGGAAGAAGAACTGTGAAAATCGATGGAAAAACTCTTGTGCATCGTGATTGGATGTTTCGTCTTGTTGGCGACGAAATTGTCATGTTTGGGGACACGAAATTTGTTATTAGAATTGATCCCATTTCAGGTATTTATAACAACAAGAATTAATTAATAATTACATTTGTTGAAAGTTTTTTGAATGATATTTTTTTCAAAAAAAGTTTTTTTTTTTTTTTTTATGACTCAAAATTGAAAAAATGACAAAACGTATTAAAAAATGCGATTTCTGAGGCCAGTTAAAAATTTGGAATTAATCGCAGGACTCAGATACTCGTACACGTTGTGGGTAAATGGAAAAAATTTCAAAAATTTCGTCCAAACACAATCGAAGGTGCTCGACACTTGGATGACAAAAATTGAGGAAGAAGAGTACAGAATTGTTTTGGGTAAGTTTGTTAATTAATTAAAATGAATTTTAAAAAAATAGCAATCACAGCGAGTAAAAATTAATTAATTAAAAAAAAAAAACTAAATTAAAAATTAAATAATTAAAAACAATGAATGATTGAATTAATTAATTAATTTTTAACAATAATTTTAACGATAATTAATTAATTAATTGTTAATAATAATTTTTCATTAGTTGTGATTTCTATTTTTTTTTCTTTTTCACTAGACAAAACGACTCAAGCAGTTTGGATAAATGGTGAACAAATCGACGTTGAGGTTTGTATGAAAAAAAAGAAAAAAAAAATCGAAAAAAAAAACAAAAAAAAAGCGAAAAAAAATCAACAATCGAAAAAAAATATATTTTTAGAACGAATTCGTGGATGGAGGTGCAGAAATGCTTTTCATGATTGGTGGCAAACCAGCAGTGATAAGGTCTTGCAGTTCGGAGCAAAAAGGCGACGGAATAAAATATTTTTTGTTTATCGACGAGGTCGAAATAACAGAAAAAGGATTACTTTGAATCATAACCAAAACAACATCGTCCCAAGAAAAAAATTGCACTTAATTTCGTAGCCCAAATTTGACAAAATATTCATTAGTGCCTAAAAACCAAAAATCTGTACCAAATTATCAATAAAGAACCAAAAAAACATTAAAAAAAAAAAAAAAAAACTCCAATAATTTCTACCAATTCGAAAAAACATCGTATCCCAAAAAATTAAACGCCATTTTCAAACTCATTTTTTTCAACTATGAAAAAAAAAAAGAAATGAGACGTTCGTCGTCAAGTATCGATTAAACAAATTCACTTTTGTCCAGCCATGTAGATTTTTGGAGCTCCCACACGTTTTTCCATAGTTTTCATTCCAAAAGTGACGTTTTTTTAACCTCGAATTTTTTTTTTTTTCGATTTTGAAAATGTCTTTTAGAAAAGGAAGTTTTGTAAGCCTTGGATCTCGTGGCACATTAGCCCCTGAAGAGGAACCACCTTATGAGGGTACATATTAATATTAATATTTAAAAAAAATCATTATTATTACTATTTCCATTTATTTATTTATTTAATTTATTGAAATTGCTCTTAAATTCGTATTGAATGATAAAAAAATGTTTTATCATTAAATATTTGTTCAGAAATGTCGGATGAAGAGTTACGTCAAGCCCTCGAACAAGCTCTTCGTACAAATAAAGTTTTACAACTGGAGAACGACGTTTTCGAAAGATATCTCAGCAGACACGATCCTCAGTCTCTCGTGAGTGAGTGAATAATCAAAGATTTTAAATGAAGTTAGTTAATAGGTAACTTTTTTATGAATATAAATAAATAAATTAAAGTTAAAACTTTTTTTTTATTCGTTTGTAATTTTTTTGTTAAACAAATGATTAAACAAACAAAATAAAAATCGTAAAAAAAATGTCAGCTATGAATCAAGTTCTGGAGACGGCAAGGCACGCTCAAAAAGTTGCATCGCAAATTGCACCAATATCTTCGGTTATAAGCCTGTCCGGAAGTAGCAATGCAGCCCTGAGCGTCATTCGAGATCGACAAATTTATTCACCGAGTATGACAAGCAGTCAAACTTTCAGTGGAGGTCGTCGTTATACATCGACCCTTTTACCATCAGCCGCGAAAACGTTCAGGTTCAAAATTTGTAAATGCAACATGAAAAAAAAAAAAAAAAAAAAAAATTATAAACAAATTAATATTAATACGATGATAAGAAATTTTATTTGCCAATTTTTTTTAGAATAACAATTTCTCATCGAATAGAAATGGCGAGCAAAGAGATCGACGAGATGAAAAAAAGTCTCGCTGAATTGGAGCAATTCACAATAAAACGTCGAGCTAATTTACGTGCCCAAATGGAAGAGATTGAATTAAGAATACGAGAGACTCATGAAGCGAAACACGAATTGGAAATAAACTTGGAAAAAAAATGGATTGATCCACTGACGGGAAAAATACCAGCTGAAAAATTCATCAGGTTTTTATGAGACAACTTTTTTTTTTCTTTTTGGCAACTGTCAATTGATTTCAATTGCCAATAATTCGACCCCTGTTACAAATACACGTAATTATGATAATGTTTCGATAGTTGCCATTATCTCGACAGTTGCCAATAAATTTTCGCCTGCAAATACTTTACCAATAGCCAATAATTTAAGAGTTTTTTATAATATTATATCTGCCAATAATTGGCCAGTTGCCAATAATTGACCAGTTGCCAATAATTGACCAGTTGCCAATAATTGGCCAGTTGTCAATAATTTACCAGTTGCCAATAATTGGCCCGTTGCAAATAATTGGCCAGTTGCCAATAATGTTATAGTTGCTAATAATTTTCTGTTTGACAATATTTGGCCAGTTGCCAATAATGGGTTAGTTGCTAATAATATTCTATCTGCCAATATTTGACCAGTTGCGAATAATTTCAAACCTTTAACATATTTGCCCAAATTGCAAATATTTTCTACAGATTCATAGAAGAATGGCTCCGAGCAGCTGACAGTGTGATAGAAAAGCTTCGACTAAAAAGTGCAACTATCAAGATCAAAATTAAAAAAGCGAAGCATCAGTTACGTCAAAGAGAAGAGCTCGGGGAGACTCTTCATCCGATTGATTTCCAACAACTCGCCATTGAAAATCAGGATTATTTGAAACAGATCGAAGAAAAAAATCAGTATCTGATTGACCTCAAAAAAATAACAGGCAAATTCTCCTTCTATTTTCATTATTTTTACAAATTTTTTTAAGACTCAAATACTTTTCTTTTTTTAGCTCGTTACAATATTGCTCTAACTTCCTACAAACGAAAAATGGCTGACCAAGTAGCCTCGTTAAATAACATCAAAAAAGATATTGAATTGAAAAAATCACAGATCGATAAATTACGAAATAATCAATCGACGACTCAGATCGAAGTCGAAAAGGCTGAAAAACAATTGGCTAAAATTGTCCACGTTATGGACGAATATACGGTATTGGCAACTATCATTTTTTTCATTATAAATCCAATCAAAAATATCGTTAATTAAGTAATCAATTAATGAAACATTTTATCACTGCAAAAAAAATCGAAATAATTATTTTTCACTGTTTTTTTTTTTTTTTTTTTTTTTTTTTAATTTATTGACAAATTTTATTTTTAACTATTGGAAGGTTCCTGACATTCTTGACTTCGTCAAAGTTCAGGCTGAACTTCGAGAAATGAAGAAAACTTATAAACGTCTTGAAAGACATAGAAAAATTCAAATGACAGCTTTGAAAACTTTTAAAAGACAACAAGATCAACTGGAACACATGAGAATTATGGGAACCCAGTCTGGACTCAGTTGAAATGTGAATTATGGTTTGCAGTGAATAGAAAATCATTGAAATATTGTAAATATTATGAAAAATTGATATACGTTTTTTATTTTTTATTCAAACTTGTCCCTTCACTGTAGTTTTTGTTCGGACATTTGTCTCAAGCTTCGAAGGAGTGGACGCAATTATATCCTAGTCGCAATTACCGCCTGCTGTCCTACGGATATCGTCACAGATTGCTCTACGTGATAATTGCACTCACACGTACATACAAAAATACATTTTCAACGGAAATAAATTATTTTCCAAGTTTTCTTTGTTTCAAAATTGTCTAAAAAATCTTAAAAATTTTTTTTTTCGCAAAAAAACAAAAACGAAAGTCCAAAAAATAAAAGTAAATTTCGACTAATTATTTTGAAAGTGAAGAGAATTGATATTTTTTATGTTTTATTTTTATTAATTGCATTTCTTGTTTCCAGCTAAATTAAATTCTCGATTTTATTCTCTCCAGGTTGAAATTTTTTTTTTTTTTTTTTAATCGAATGACGAAAAAGTGTTGTAACTTTTATTAAAATCGTGAAATGGAAATGGGCTTTTAAGAATTTCAAAAATATTAAAAAAAAAAAAAAAAAAAAAATGTAAACTCACGTTGAAGACGAGAGTGCACACTGTGAAATTTGTTTCGGAGTAAAACTGAAAGATTTTGGCTCGTGCCATGGTGCGTTAGCTGGTCATGCTTCACGCACCGACGATGCCTGTCCCTTCCTCCGTTTCTTTTTTTTTTCTTCTTTCCTTTTGTTGTTCTTGTTTTTATTTTATTTTTTTTCGTATTTCTTCGTCGTTCTGAAATAGTAGACTGTAACTTATGGTCGATTCAGTTCATACGCGTCTATTGCTCGCAGCTGACGTTCGAAAAGACGAGCAAAAAAAATTTTTACTATTTTCTGGAAAAAATAAATAAATAAATCAAAATTTGATTATTCGAGGAATTTTTGCTGCTTGATTATAATTTTTTTTTTTTTTTTCAAATAAATTCATTCACTACTGAAATTTTTTTTTTCGTTCAAATTTATTTGTGACTCGTAAATTATGGTGTTTTTTTTGTCTTCACGAATAAATCGATAAAAACCATTGCACCCTTTGCCATAGTCTCGATGACTCAACGTGCAGTGCAATTTCGCAGGTCGAGCCGGTCTGCCATTTACCAAAAGCCTCGCAGTTGTACTTCAGTTTTATTAAAATTCTCAAAACCACCAAAAGTTAATTTTCACAATAAAGATTACGTCAACTTCCGGTGGCTGTCAAGGATGAAGATTTCCGTTCTCCAGTGACATTGAACATTTGTCTCAATTACTTTGAAAGTTGGTGCGGAGTTGTGTAAACAAAGAAAAAGTGACAAAATCGTTAGTTTGTCAATATCGCGATTTTTATCTTAGTGACAATGAGGAAAGTCGAGTTGACAGCTGTCATTAGCTTGTGGATTTTAGTGATGATTGTTCGAATTGGTGACACGAGATATATGGAGGTAATGTCAAATATTTATTTCCTTGCTGTCAATACTACAACTGTCACTGTCAATAATGACTGTCATTAGGTCTGTCATTGTAAATTTCATCATAGCTGTCATTAAAAATGTCACTGTCAGCATTGCCACTACTGTACACCTGTCATGAAACCTGTCAATGCAACTGTCATTAGAATTGTCAATGCAACTGTCAACAGTTACTATTTTTAACTAAATTACTTGGAACGTATTGTTTTGATCAGAAAAATTTAGAAAAAATTATGTTTGATTGACATTCAACGATCTTTCATGTAAGATCCCCAAAAAAATAAAGAACAATGGTCATGCAACAAAGATCATAAGATCGTTACAGATTTCCCTATCTCTTCGATATGCATGAGAAAATATTCCATTGTTGTGCCTCGTGAACGAACATAATTTATTACGTTTCCTCGTAGCTTGGTGAATCTTTTATTTTAAAATATTTTACTTTCGAAGGGCCTCAATGTCAATCTTGGCGAAGCGTTACAATTCCTTCGGGAATACGATCGCGAGGCTTCGAGCGTTTGTAGTCGATTGACAATGGCTCAATGGAATTTTGCCACGAATATTACGGATGCCAATCGTCGAAGAATGGTAATCGATTCTTTGTCCATTTTTTTTAATAATTTTTTTTTTTCAATTTTCAATTGTTTATTATTGTTGAGAAATTTGCGTTGGCAGCTCGAGGAACAAACGCTTAAGCTCAAGTTCGAAAGATCATCGTGGCGAAAGGCCATAACGTTTGCCTGGACGCGAATTCCCGATCCTCTTACTCGAAGGCAATTAAAAATGATTGTAGTGCGAGGTCGAAATGCGTTAACCGACGACAAGTTCAACGAGGTAAGAATTGATACATTATTCATTTTTCCCTCTGGAACGAATGACCTTAAAACCTTAATTTAAAAAAATCGAAAAACCAAAATAATTTTTCATTTCAAAATCGAAATGTTAGATTCACCATTTGATCGTGGAGATGAAGGAACTTTACACAAGAACGAGATTGTGTCCTTACAAGAAAATGGGTGCGACGTGCAACTTAGACCTCGACCATGGTACGTAATGAAACAACTTTTTCTCGACCTCAAAAAAAAAAAATATCAATGTTTTTGAGCTGTAGGACCCAAGAAAACCACAAGGAATGAAATATATTTCCAAGCTCAAGAAAATACAAATTATATTTTCTATTATTGACCTCATTTTAGATGTAGCGAAAATAATGGCAGAATCAAGAGATTACGATGAGCTGCTACATTATTGGCGAGCCTGGCACGAGGCAGTTGGTCCACCATTAAAAAATAAATACATGAGATACGTTCAACTGGCAAATCAGGCAGCGAGGCTCAATGGTATGAACCTCAATATTGACCTCAATCCAAATCCGGACTCCCAAGTGGAAGCTGACCTTAAATTTGACCTCAATATTGACCTTGGTTCGAAATTGACCTTAAAATCGACCCAAGAGCTGACTCTGACCTTAGTCTCGACCTCAATATTCGACCTGACCTCAAAATTGACCTGAACGACGTTTACTTTATTTTCAATCTCATCAATTTTATTCTTAATGGCATAATAATAATTATTATTTTTATAAATATAATTAAATTATTTATTATTAGGTTTTGCCGACGCTGGTGACCAAATGCGCGATTTATATGAGGACGAATACTTTCAGCAAAACATAGCTGAGGTCATCTCAGCGATAACGCCGTTGTACAAAAATCTTTTTACATACGTGAGGTCAAAATTAATCGATCGTTATGGCAGCGAGAAGCTGCGCGAGGACGGTCCACTTCCGGCTCATTTGCTGGGTAACATGTGGGCTCAAAATTGGGAAGGGATTTATGACCTCGTTGAGGCTTTTCCGGCTGCGAGAAAACTTGACGTTACTCTCGATATGATAATTCAAGGATTTACACCGTTAAGGTCCGTGCCATGATGTTAAAAATATTGAAAACTCAAGTTTGAGGTCGATTGAGGTCGTTTAAGAAAAATACATGAATTTTAGAATGTTCCAAATGGCCGAAGAATTCTTCACTTCTCTTGGTATGAAACCAATGCCTCCGGAATTTTGGCGATCGTCCATGTTCGAGAAACCCATTGAACGTGAGGTCAAATGCACTCCAAGTGCTTGGGACTTTTGTAATCGTGTGGATTATCGAATAAAACAGTGCACGCGAGTCACTACCGAAGATTTGCTGTCAACCCATCACGAAATGGCCCATCTCCAGTACTATTTGCAGTACAAAGATCAACCATTGATTTTTAGAAACGAGGCTTTACCCGGTGAGTGCTCAAAACAATTGCCAATTGAGGTCTTTTATTGATCAACTTATTTTATTCAGGGTTTCACGAGGCCGTGAGTGACGCGATCGAACTGTCAATAATGACACCTCGCCATTTGCACAGAATCGGTTTGTACAACAATTCGACAGAGGAATACGAGATGAATATTAATTTTCTGATGTTAATGGCCCTCCGAAAAGTGGCTTATCTTCCTTTCGCTTATATTGTCGATCAGGTCAGTTGAACATTTTTCAAAATCTAACAATTCGATCGATTTTCGTCAAATAATTATTAAAAATCAATGTTCTAGTGGAGATGGCGCGTTTTCAGCGACGGAGTCGTCGACATGACGACAAGATGGTGGGAACTCAGACTCCAGTATCAAGGCGTTGTTCCACCAACTATTCGAACCGAGAGAGACTTTGATCCAGCCTCAAAATATCACGTGCCAGCTGACATACCATACGCCAAATATTTCGTTGGCGTTGTTCTTCAATTCCAATTGTACGAATCGTTGTGCGAAATTTCCGGACACACGGGCGATTTGCACACTTGCGATCTTTACAGATCGCGAGAAGCCGGAAGGTTGCTTACGTAAGTTGATAACATCATTTTTTTGAGGCCAATGAGGTCATTTTTGAAAACATGTCAATGTCGACCTCATTTACAACCGGAGCAAGTCACCATCATGGAACAATTATATTCCGATCTGTTGTTTTGTAATATTTGACCTCATTTTTGAGGTCAGTGATGATATTTTTTGAAAAATTTCAAGGTCCGCACCATTTTACGGTCGAGAAACTCCGCCATTTTGTTTCAATCGAATTCAAGTCCACCATTTTATCGATTAACGATCCAAACATGAATATTATTAATAGTTGACCTCATTTTCGACCTTTTCAACATTTGCAGGGAAATTTTATCGTCAGGATCATCGAGAAGTTGGCAGGACATTGTGAGGCAAATGACCCGAGGAAAAACTAACAGAATCGACGCGAGTGCGCTGATTCGTTATTTCGAGCCACTAAATAAATGGCTTAAGCGTCAGGTACAAATGGAGCCGGTAATTGGATGGATAACGAGTCAGGACGACACAGGTGAGTTGTAATTGATCCAGGACTCTGTCAAAAATTCTCCTGATGATTGATTCGAGAACTCGTGAATAAACGCAATCGTAATGATAGAAAACACTTCGATTTTTTCAGCCCTCTTCGCACATTGGTACGGAAATGAAGGTCATTTGATAAGGAATTCCTTGACCTCGACCTTAATTATCGTCTCGTTACTTTTTCTCACGTAATTCGAGCCAGGGAAACTTTTTCAATTGTTTTCTTTTTTGTATACATTTTGTACAGTCTTCTTTTTTTATTTTTTTATTAACATGTGCACATTTTTTTCTTGTGTTTATGTTTATTTATTAGTTAATTAGTTATTAGTTAATTATTTACAAATTGTCCCACAAGATAATTCTTCGGAATTCGCAATGTTTTTCTCAACACCGATCTGATCTCCATTACAATCGACGCAAAAACACTGATCCCGATGACACTGAAATGGATTGAAACTCCCACGAGCATCACAACTCGGCAACTCGGGAACATCCTTCTCTCTCAAAAGATGAAGTGCTCTGGCACAATCTGCCAATTACAATTGTATTTTTATTTCAAAGAAAAACACCAATTTATGATTTGAATAAATGTATATTGAGAATTTAAATATGATTTTATTTTGTAAAATTAATTCATGACGATGACACATTAGAAATTTCTTATCTTTTTATTTTGACCTCAATTCCGAAATGCATGACCTTGAAAGTCTTCAATTGACAGTTTATCGAAATCTTGACCTTAAGTGACCTTGAGGTCAATTTTCACGTTATTTTCATACTTTAAATTTCATATTTTTTAATGTTGACCTCAATTTCGAAATGCATGACCTTAAAAGTTTTGAATTGATAGTTTATCAAAATCTTGACCTTCAGTGACCTTGAGGTTACTTTTCACGTTATTTTCATACTTTAAATTTAATATTTTCTAATGTTGATTTCAATTACGAAATATCAAAACCTTAAAAGTTTTAAATTGATAGTTTATCAAAATCTTGACCTTCAGTGACCTTGAGGTTAGTTTTCACGTTATTTTTATACTTTAAGCTTCACATTTTTTAATGTTGACCTCCATTTCGAAATGCATGACCTCAAAAGTTTTCAATTGACAGTTTTTTGAAATCTCGACCCATAATGACCTTGAGGTCAACTTTCACGTTATTTTCATACTTATTTACCCTCACAGTCAACTTTGACCTGGTTTGACCTCATAGTGGAAATTTGACCTTCAGAATTATAATGGTTTTGAAACTTACTGCAATCCATCGATTTAGCTTCTTCCGAATCAACGACTGCCTGAAATCCATCGATCTGTTTACCTGAAGGATCGACGCAGATTTGACTGAAATTGAAAATAAAAAAATTTTATCATCAAATATCCATTTTTTTGAAAATATATAGAAAAAATTTGGCTTACTTTGTTCCGCTTATTTGAACGCGATGATATTTCCCATCAGGCTGACATTTTGGATTTTGAAAGCCCATTATTTTGGAAGAAAATGGAGCACTTTTCGTCCTGGTCCCTTCCAAACTTTCCTGCCATTTTCTTTGCTCATATTCGCAATTACTCTCGTAAGTGCCAACAACGTGGATCCTTTCGTCGACTGCAGAAAAATAGAAAATTCGAAACTTCGGATAAATGATTATTAAAAGGTAACCAATTGGTTTTTTTTGTTTTTTTTTTTGTTGTTTTTTTTTATTTTTTATTTTTTTATATTTACAGCAAGAGGGATTTCCTGGCCTCAATTCACCAACCGGAACTGCAGGTAATCCATTTCGTGGTTCACCGGAAATGGGATTGACACAATAACATTTGGCCTCATCTCCCATCATGCATTGCAACGGATCATAAAGACCATATTCGTTGCATCTTGCACTCAAAAACATATCTTTGAATTCTGGATTCACAGACTCCAGGGCCTTGTTATGATTCAAGGAGCATCCTCACAAAAAAAAAATTTATCAAAATTAAATCCTCGAAAATGGTAATTACCGAGTTAGTTTATTTTTTTTTCTTTTAAATTTCATACCACATGTCATTTTATGCTCATCGGAATGATCCAAAAATGGCAATTCCCCAAAAATCCTTTTGCCATCACTCGACAAACAGTAGCATCTTAATAAATTAATAAAAATTCATTAAAATTTGAGGTCAATTAATTTTTTTGGTTATTTAGAGATTTAGTTTAATTAATTTTATAATTAAACTGACAAAGAGCCAGGAATACAATGAACCGGTGAAAACAATCCATCCTCGTCACACTGAGGCCTCACTTCCGTCATTCCTAGAGTTCCATCTTTCCTGCGTTGGTCCCAATCTTCCTGTTTTTGAGTGCAAGTCGTTTCGACTAAAAATACAACGTTTTTTGGTATTTTTTCTATTAGAAATTTAGGTGGTTATCATAATTGATAATAATCGACTTACTGCGCTGGCACGTGGCCTGTTGACCTTTAATTGCTTTGCAAGCTAACCCTGGACCACAAATGGTCGAGGGTGGAGGCATTCCAGGCCTTCCGGTAACACAGGCCTCGTCAAGGGCTAGATTTGTAACACAATATTTACAGCAGTTGCAGATACCAGGATAAGGCAAAAAAACACCATTGTGAGTTTCATTTTGAGCCAAACAAGAATCACTCAATTTTGGGCATCCATGCTCCGCGACGTATTTCTTAAAAATTGATTTTGTTTTTGTTAATTAATTATTATTCTTGATAAAAATAAAAATAGTTGAAAAAATGATGAATTATGTGGTTAATTACTGTGCAGAAATCGTCGCTACAAATCATGTCTTTTTCCTCAAATGCCAGGCACTCAATCAGCAAGACTGAAAAAAATACAACGCAGGTCCACATTTTTGTTTGTACTCTTAATTTAACTGAAAATTAATAATTGCAAGAAACACTGCGAAAGGAAGGAAATTTATGACTGAATGCTGTTGAGCTCAAAATGAGTCAATGATTTCAATCTTCGATAACGATAAATTAATAAAAATTGTTATCGTCTTTTATCGGGATAAGTGCAAGACTTATCTATTGCATTGAATTTTTAAAGTTATTTGTTGTTCTTGTTCGAACGAAATTCGCAGTCAAATTCCTGATTCCTGGTCATTTTTTTTTGAGTCTTTAATTTTTTTGGGTTAATTTCTATTGAGTCATGAGTTAATACTCACAACTCACATTTCCGTAACTGACTTATTCGTGATTTTAAATCGCGAATTTGAAGAAATAAAATTTTAATGAATAATTTTATTTTGACTCATGAGTTACTTTTTAGGACTCAAATTTTCGTAACTGAGTTTCTTATGAGTTGAGTTATTTTTTTAGGATTTAAATTTCCATAAATTATTTCTTCATAATTCATCAATCAATTTTTGTAAATGAAATTTTGTTGAGTTAATTCATTTGAACCGATGAGTTAATTTCTACGACTCAAGTTTTTATAACTGCATTAGTCACGACTGATTGATTTTTTCAGGACTTACGTAATCATAAGTTAATTTCTAATAACTCATAGCCCCAGATTTCTGCTGCATATTCATATTTTATTATTTGAGCAACTTTTCATACAAAAAGTACCGATGAATTAATTTCTACGACTCAAGTTTTTATAACTGCATTAGTCACGACTGATAATTGATTTTTTCAGAACTTACGTAATCATAAGTTAATTTCTAATAAATTATGGCCCCAGATTTCTGCTGCATATTCATATTTTATTATTTTAGCAACTTTCCATGCAAAAATTACCGATGAGTTAATTTCTACGACTCAAGTTTTTTAAACTGCATTAGTCACGACTGATGATTAATTTTTTCAGGACTTACGTAATCATAAGTTAATTTCTAATAACTCATGGCCCCAGATTTCTGCTGCATATTCATATTTTATTATTTTAGCAACTTTTCATACAAAAATTACAATCATAATAAGAAAAAAAACAGATGAGACTCGATATAAAACAACATAAAGAAAAATAATATCATTGGTAACTTTTTTGCCAAATGATGGTTTTATTGTTGGCAGGCATATCGATGATTTCGATCAAATTAATATTATTGCCTTTTGCCAAAACTTCCAATTCCCTGAGATCTTTAATGCCCCATTCAGGGCATTGAGATTTCAGAGATTCGTCGAATCTGACATTACTTTCAGGAGTTAATTTGCCATCGATGGCGTAAGCACCATAAGTAAATAAGAAGCCATTATTTTTTAATAGAATTCCAGCATTTTTGAATAAGCCAATGGTACAACGATAAGGCGAAATGTGAATCATGTTCGCACAATAAATATAATCCAAACTATTTTCCTGAAATTTGATGCTGGGCCATTCGTAAAAATCGGTTGAAATGTCGATCAAAGATGGCGGACGAATGTTGCTTAAACCACTCGTGTGTGCAGATATACTTTCCAACAATCGATTCTCGCATTCTGATGGAAAAAACGTAACTTGAGGAAAATGTGGGGCAAAATGGGCCGCGTGCTGACCAGATCCTGATGCAATTTCAAGCAACGCTTGATTCGAACCAGGCCGAATAAATCTTTTCAGTACCGAAAGTATCGGGTCTTTGTTCCGATCAGCAGCAGGATAAATCAGTTTCTTTGCTGCCATTGCGCTCGATCTAAAATCAAGGTAGTCCAATCGTTTGCAAGGGAAAATCAAAATAGTGAAGTATCGGGAAAAAAATGGCCACTGGGAGAAGACAAAAGTTCGAAATTGGTACCAGAGGACGTTCAAGGTCATCAGGATTGTCCTCAAGGTCAAATATTTGAAACTTAACCTTAATGAGTTAACAGGAAACCTTGAATAACAACTTTTAAAAAGAATCATGGAATTTATAATGATTTCGTCTTGTTGGAGTAGAGAAGGCAACTCGACTTAAGGAGGTTCACTACACCCAACAATGTTGCCGTGTTAATAGCATAGGAAAATTCGAAATGATCAGAATTTAATGAAATTTGGGAAGTATATTCTTTAGTATTAAATATGAATATACAAATTTTTGAAGATTTTTCTTTTACATAGTTTTCGAGTAATTGAACAATAGGGTTTACATGCATAAGCATACGATTCAGATATATATATAGTTATATCTTTAGCATATTGTAAACTCCAATTATTCGACAACTATGCAGACGAAAAATTTGAAAAAATTTGCGTCTCGTATTTGATGCTGAAATAATGTTATCACCAAATTTTATGAAATTCTTATCATATTGTCGTATGTAGCCAACCTCCTTAACTTTTTTATATCATTTTAATTCAAGTGTCACCTTGATACCAATTATTTTTTATCGGGTCATTTTTTCTTCGTCTCAAACAGGGAATTTTCTTTTAAAAAATCGAAAAAATGGCTTTAAACTTCCAAATTTAAGTTTAGGTGGGAGAAAAATTAAATGAAATAAGAATTTTGAATGAAGTTCGATTGAAATGACAAATAGTAACTCACCTGTGAGATGCGGCGCTATGAATAATATTCATGTCACGCGTTTCCACGAGGGGAAAGATGTGTTGAATTGGAAATAAATCGATATCGTTGTAGTCTGAAACGTTTGAACAGAGATAATGGTATTTTGAGAGAAAAACAAAACTGTTTAATGGATGATAATAAGGTGTTTATTTACATCGATGTACTGGCTAACGATCGAAAGAGTTTATAAAGTTTTATTTTTACAGATCGATACCGGACGGCAAGGCGAATAAATTTATTAAAATTATAACCGAGTTTAATCGAAACTAGGAAAAAGGAAGAGTTTTTAAGTGACTTCAACTACTCTCGCTTTCGGAGCGTACTCGAGCTCGTGATTTTTTGTCGTTATTTTTTTTCGTTTTGGCCCCGGAACTTGGTAAATAAACCGAGTGTCCAGTTTTCTTCAGATGATCATAAAGTTTATTTTTGCTGGAGAATTCGACCTTGCAAGTGACGCATTGATGGTCAACATCTTTAACGTCTAAATTTTTAATTTCTTTTTTGCCACGCGGTGTTTTACTAGCTTCATCTTTGTCTCGTTGTTTCTGTGCTTTCCTCAGCTCCTTCGCACGTTTTCCTTTCGTTTTTGTACTCGGTGTTTCGACCTCGGTGACCTCTGGAGTTTCCTCGTTCGTCCTTGACTCCGGATTGTTTTCTTCAAGGTCATTAGTCGTGTCCTTTCGTCCAACGAGCTCTTCCAAATTCCTCCTCTTCTTCCGTTGCTTCTTCGACAGCCCAAGGTCAAGGTCAAAATTGTCATCATCGCTCTCGACCTCAAGATTGACCTTCCTTATGATTTTAACCTTTTTCTTCTTTTTTCTTGCGGAACGATTGGTCTCCTCGTCCTCTTGATCAGAATTCAGCTCCTCCGGTGACGTCGCTTTTTTATCCTCTTCCTCGTTGACCTTGGATCCTTCCGGATAGACGTAGAGGTCATCCACTTTGGAATTTGACCTTGAATCCTTGGCAAGGTCGTTTAAGGTCGTTTCTTCCGAATCGTCTTCATTATCCGAACATAATTCATCCTCAGAAGTTCCAGCCTCTACCGTCATCACATTTTTTTCTGGATTCAGCAAAAAATCCGGCATTTCCGGTCCCGTCGCACCTCGATCCTCCTTTTTAGATCCTTTGACCTTCGGATCTTTTTTAATCGACTTTCCAGAGGTCACCTCTCGATTCTCGTCTTCCCCGGAGCTCATATCGTCTCCAGAGCTTCCGATATTCGACTTCAAACTTTCCTCATCATTTTTCCCTGAAAATTCGACCTTCTGTCCACCCTCCGCAGCTCCCACTCCCTCGTCCTTAATATCTTCGTCCTCGATACTCTTTTTCAAACTGACGAGATTGTCTTTGTGCTTCTTCGAGTTCTCATGGTTCCCAAAAGCTTTTTGTGTCTTAAAAACCTTGTTACAAGCCACGCAATACAGGGCATCGGTGTTTTCATTCTCAAGGTCATCCTCCGAGTTGACCTCACCGAATTCGGCAACGAGGTTTGCCTCGATGTTCTTGAGTTCGGATTCAATGTTTGAAAACTTGGCCCAATCGGACATCCGGTGGTTCTTTAATTCTCTCTGGCGTTCCAGCAGTTTAGTTCTTTTAAGTTCTTGAGCTTTAAGGGCGTTAGCTCGCGCTTTTTCAGCCAATTTTTCCGCATGCGCCTGTACTCGCTTGTCACGTTTTCTTACAAAAGCTACCAAGTTTCTGACCTGCTCGTTTCTCTCCCGTTTCGCACGGTCTCGAACTTTCTTGTTTTCTTTTTCGGCGACACGCTGGACGCGCCTGTTCGGCGCATCTCTCGTGTCGTAGGGGTCGAGCCAAGCGTAATTACGTTTTGTACTGTAGCTCTGCCAATAAGCGTAAAAATTGTGAACCACATCGTCGTAAGAACTTTTTGAATCACCGAAATTTGGCGGCTCCTCGTCACTGTCGAGATTCTTTGAAAATTCGGCATCTTCTGCTGCTAAAGTCTCAAAAACCTTACGATATACCGTGTAAAAACCACCCTCTTCGTCGGTATAAGATTTGTAACACGTGTTCGTGAAATATTTGAACAAATCTATCGAATCGTCCTTGAACTCGTCCCCAATGTCATGACCTTTCAATATCGCCTCACGGTGCTCGTCGTACCATGATCTCTCGTGCGAATCACTCAAAACCTCATAAGCTTGTTGGATCAATTGAAATTCTCTCTTTGCCTCGTCGACGTTCTCAGGATTTTTGTCAGGGTGCCATTTTAATGCCAATTTTCTGTAAGCCTTTTTGAGCTCCTCGTCGTTCGCTTCACGCTCGACACCCAACACTTCGTAGTGACACTTCATTGTTTTTTTTTTCTTTTCTACTTTGTGTTTGTTTTGTTTTTTTTTTCCCCTCGAAAGCCCTTTGTCTTTTAATTTTCCGACAATTTATGAATTTTCACACATTTTTTTAGGTTAATTACGCAATCGAACCATTTCTCGAATTTTCGATAGACGATTTGATTTTTAATTTTGTTTGAAAGCGAGCTTTTGGCTGTGCGAATATATTTTTTGAGGTTAACAACGTTCTCAACCTGTTTATTCGAGGTTAGGTTCGACGACGTACCACAGACGCACCGGAGAAATTTTTTTTGGCGGGAATATTCAATGCTTTTACTTTTTATTCGACTCGGATAATTGTTTTGTTAATTTTATTTGCTAATTTTAGCCTCGAAGCTTCCGGTTATTATTTTCGTATCTGAGAATTATAGATCGTGCGATATCTTACCGTCGTTTTCCAAGAACTCTCCGGTTTATGTATATATGTATGTATTTGTTTTCAACGTACACGGGTTATGGAAAAATTCCTGGAGAAATTGATTTCTTCAGAAATTCTCGGCCATAGTTGCCCTCTACGTTTTACTGCGATTTTTTAACGTACTAACGATGGAAAGGCAGAAACTGAACTCAGTCGGTAAAAGAGCTAAATATTTTACCAATCGGGAATTTTTTTATTGAAAAAATTGGTAAGGTTTAAAAACAATGGCAATTTTTCACTACAAAAAAACTTTGTTTTTATTCGTACAAATATTCACAACAATAGTTCGAACGTTCATGCGAATTAGCAGTCGTTCGATGAGTCTTCGCGACAGATAAAAACATAAAGTAGAAAAAATCAATAAATTCTGGAAGATCGTGTGGAAGAATCAAGAAACTATAAAATAAATGATAGTCTCATTTCGTGCGATATTAAAAAAAAAAAAAAAACGTAAAAGAAAATACGAAAAAATCCTCGGAATTTAATTACCTACGACGAGAAATTACTGTTTCTTTTTCTTGCCCATTTTTTCTTTTGACGGTTTGGTAGTCACTGCGTTCCAGTAGTACAACAATTGAGCCACGATCAAAGCGTTTGCAGTTGTCGAGCAAATGTACATCGTGATCATTGTTGTGTCGCCAGTTTCTTGGATTGACGTGAATATTCGTGCGAGCGAACCAAAGAACAGCATGAAACAGGTCGCTGCAGACAGTTGACCAGTGCTGCCATTTTTGTAGTTGGTACGAGCTTGCATAAGCTGCAATTTAACAATTATAACCTCAAAAAACGTCCACTTTGAAATTTCAAAATTGTTCATCTTCGAAAAGAATCAACCGTTCGTAATAAATGAAAGGTTGTCAGATGTGGAAAAATGGCAAGAATGGACAAACCAATTTTCATCATAATCGGTTCAGCCATTTTAGAAAAATTCAATTTTCAAAATTTTGGCAATTGAAACGGTTAGTTGGGTGCATTCATTTTGCTAACCCGTTGGAATGTATTTTACCTTGCTTATGAGAACGATGGGAATGTTGAGAGTTTGACACGCCCACAAAACTTTCATTGGCATCAATCCACTCAATACAGAGATCATAATCGCAACATAACCTGCAAAAAATGCTGTGGCCTTTGCGGTGTCGTCATTGTAATGAAAAACCAAGAGAACGATCGTCAACGTTTGTATTCCCAAAAATACACCGTCACCCCAAGCGCTAAAGATAAAAACAATTTTTCAAAATTTGCATTCACCCTAATCTGGTTATCGAAATATTTTTATAATTTTTTTTTAATTATGTACCTAAATGGAAAACCATTGACAAAACTGTAAGACACCATCGCCGTGATCGCAAATAAATCGAGGAGAACGCTTAGCACGTTTATACCTTCGCTACTTTTGTTTTTCAAAATTTTTACGATCTGAGGCACTTTAACTGGAATTTTCAAAAATAATCGTTAGTTTTTGCATTTTTTCTATTCATTGGTTAATTTTTTATTTTTCTATTAATCTCAATAAAGTCACTAACCTAAAAGCGAACCGGCGATCACTCCGAGGCCTAACCCCTTGCTCAAGGTCGCCTTGAAGCATTCGACTGGAACATGAAGGTCATCCCCATGTGAGCACATACAAAAAACATCAGACTTGAAGGATTTTTCGAAAAAATCCATTTTTTCCATGCAATTGATTATGTGATTTTTTCCAAATTAATCTTCAGGAGTTATCCCAAATCTCGTATAAAAAAATTGTAATTAGTCGAATGACGTATCCAACTTCACAAAATTATTAGCGATTTTCATTTTTTTTCCATTTTTTCACACCCAAATACAGACATATGGCAATCCTCCAATTTTTCTTTTCAAACCCGTTCAAAATCGACAAGTTTCCCGCCATTTGGTTTTTTCCGGCCATTTGTTTCTGTGCCGCACATAGCCGCTACAGAAACAACCGAAATTGAGGCAGAGCGCTCGGGAAATGTTGAATGAAAAATCCCCAGATGCGTCGATAAAATAATAACAAGTCATTAATTGAAATACGTCGATGATTCTTACCGTGCGTAAAGTTGAACTTGTCGAAATATTCCTCGAGGCATCTTTCCGTGAAAAAGAGCAGTGGCGCCTCCTTTAAAAACTTCGCCATTTCGACAGCAAATAAATTAAATTTAAATATTCACTTTTTTCAAATCAACTTTAACGTCAATAATCGTCAGACGTTAATAAAAAATACTGCAACGATCTCGTTTCGCTGACAGTCAACGCACGACTGTTTTCCAACACGTCGACAAAAATTGTCGCTCAGCTGACGCAAAGATGTGCGGTGGCTCCATCTTGAAAAAAAATTAAAAACTTCCTCAAGTTACGTCACGCTAATAATACTTTCGTAAATTATTAGAAAATAATACAAAATACAAAGGCAAATCTTTAACTAAAATTTCATGTACTTTTCCTTCATTTATTGATTCGTTTAATTAATTTTTTTATTTTGAGTTTCGTTCCTTTACAGAATTTCGAATGCTCGCGCATTCTCTTTCCCTACGTTAGTCAACGACGCCATTAGCGTAGGAAGTAGGAACGCGATAAATTGTACACAAACGACACAAACTCGTGTTTCTATCGTGTCGATCGCGATTTATTTTCATTCGATTATTTACAATATCAAAAGTGAATTGTTAATCAAAAATTGATTAATCATGACGATGGCTATGCTGCAAAGGCGGGCAAACGTAAGAACAACACTTGACGACTGAAAAATCTTCTAATTTTCTTTGAATCTTAAGCGTCACTGACATAACCTAAAAAAAAAAACGAAAAACATCGAAAATTCGACTTTTTCACGATAACACTTTTATTTATTCATTTGTCGTTTATTTTGCAGGTCCGTTTGCCCCCAGAAGTGAATAGAGTTCTGTACATACGAAACTTGCCATACAAAATAACAGCGGAGGAAATGTACGATATTTTTGGCAAATATGGAGCAATTCGACAAATTCGAGTGTAAGTTTTTGAATAATTCATATTATCACAGTTTTTTGCTCACTTTTTCTTGCACGAACACTCAAATTATTATCGTTTCATTTTTTTGAACAGTTAATCTCAAAATTTCAATAAAATGATTTTTTTTTTCGATGACCGTTTAAAAAATAGAATTTATTTTGCGATAGAAAGTTTTTTCCATAAGTACATGCAAATATTTTGTCAATTTTTCAACCGGGTGACAAGAAAAACAGTGAAATTATTTAAAAAAATAGAAATTAGGCCTTTCCGGAGATTCATTTACATTTTTCTGGCATCAAAATAGTGGCAACACTGCCGAAACGAGAGGAACTGCATTTGTCGTCTACGAAGACATATTTGATGCAAAAAATGCCTGCGATCATTTGAGCGGCTTCAACGTATGCAACCGTTATTTGGTTGTACTTTATTATCAGAGCAACAAGGCGTTCAAGAGAGTAGACGTGGACAAAAAAATGGAAGAGATCGACAAGCTCAAAACAAAGTACAATTTACACGAGGAAAAAAAATAATTTCGCCGTCCACAACGTCTCAGCATTTTTCAATTGAACTGTACATATTAAAATTAATCCGCTTTATTTTATATGATTAAATGTAATTTATGAAATAAATTGTATGTTTGGAAATAATTGAGTGTTTTTAACTATTTTCTTCCTGTTGTTTTTTTAAAATGTTTTCCTCCGTTTTCCATACAATTACTCGATGTACATAATTTATGAAATTTGGTTAAGTTTAGTTTAGCTTTTTTTAAGTTATGCGACAACAAAATTCAAATGACTTCACTTGAGGGGGTAAGCTCAAGGAAAGTGGCTCGAAGGGTTAAAATGAAAATCCAATAATTTAAGGACTCGTAGCAGTGACTACGCTAGTCAAATGGGTGTTGACATTTCCCAACAGTTGTTTGCAACGTTCAACGCATAATTTAATTAATCGACGCTGGATCCGTCTTGCAGTAGGTCTTGTTAACATAGAAAAATATTAAAAACTATAGATTTGCTCAACCATTAACTGATAAATATAAAATTCCATGAAGTCATATTTTAATCGATATTTTAAGAAGAATAATTTGTATTTTCCAAGCGATTTTAACGCATGAACCCTTATTCTGTTCCTCAAGAAATTCTCTGCAAATTGACTGTGTCGATTTTTTTTTAACTTCACCGTTACAATGTTGCAGTCGATCACAAGAAAACTGTCATAAACAAATAGCTTTTATTGAAAAATGGACAAGTTTAAAAAAAAAATTGACACGATTAATTTGTAGAGAATTTCTTGACGAACAAAATAAGCGTTCGTGTGTTAAAATCGTTTGAAAAATACGGATTTTCCTTCGAAAAATATCGATAAAAATATGACTTTGTAGAATTTTGCATTCATCAGTTGACGATTAAACGTATCGCTATAGTTATCAACATTTTTCTAAGTTAACGAGACATCCTGCAAGACGAATTTAACGTCGATTAATTAATTTATGTGTTAAACGTTGCATGCAACTCTTTTGAAAATTTAACACAGGTTTGACTAGGGCAGTCACCGCTATAAATCTTTAAGGTAATCTATCAGTTGCGTGAGTGTGAGAGAGATAACTGCAAAGTAGATACACATTTTTCTCAGACATCCATGATATTCCGAGAAAAACGCACAGTAGGATTTTTACCGACCAAACGACTGACAGATCGCCTTAATAACTTTGTCTAGGAGAAAAAGATAAATCCGCGAATCTGCAGCCTCGACCGAGTAAAATGTCAGACTCTGCAGTCTCGACCGAGTTTGTTCGAGAGAATGGAATAATTTAAAAAATTGGCCGCTTCGACGAAAGCGCCACTTTCAACGAACCAACAAAAGCTGCCAGATCTGCGTGCTCATCTGTGTTTCTGTTTTCGATTTCAATGAAAAGCGAAAACACCACGGGGCACGAGACATTGAAGGCTGTTGCGCATGCTCGTGGAGCTACGGGCCGGGGGAAGGTAACGTTTTCAGGGGGCATCGGGGACAGAGGGGAGGAAAAACGACTGAGCTGGCGGTGAAAAGCGAGAGGCGTTTGTAAATGGCTTATCATATCGACACATATCGATGCACATAACCTTTGCGTATAATCAGTGGTTTGAAAAAAGAAAACAAAGAATAAATAGAAGCTCAGCGTTTAAACAAATTAAATGCCGGTAATATAACCTCAAATCCGCGTAATAGTAAACGAGGGGTTCGGCGGGGTAATGGGTTTGGAGTTGGGCCGGGGAGAGGGAGAAGGAGGCTGAGAGTGAGTAAAAAAAGAAAAAACAAATGTCATTCGAGTGTTGTGGTAACGGGTCGGGAGCCGGTGACTCGTTTCTCTCGTCCTTGAGATTTCTTCCGCGACTCGTAAGTTTTGTCTACGATAGAACGCTCGAGTGCACTCTCGATTGCAATTTATCGAGTCTCGATAAATATCTCGAGAGTGAAATTAACGCTCATTTTACGTGTACCTTTTTTTTCGGGATATTATTATTGTCCCTGTTATTATTGTCAATAATAGTGTATCGGATTTTGGGAAAGATTAGAACGACAGTTATTAGCCTCATTTCGGTATTATTGGGGGCTGTTGGGACGCTTTGACTTTTCGAGGTCGTACAAGGGCGTCCGGTTGTTTACGAGGCCTGCAACGGCGAGTGAGAGTACTACGAAATCAAGACAACTCTAGTGGCGCTCTAAAGCCCACGTTAAACTTACGAGTTTGAACTCAGTTCCTTCTATGTCAAAACTATGTTAAAATTATAACATTTTTTGTAATCTTCGCAAACATTCGTTTCTAAAAAAGAAAGAAAAAAAAATCTTGGAAATCAGCTGATCACGGTGAAACGCATAACTACAATCTCCTTGCCCGTGCGGGCTGTTGGGATTTTAAAATTCAACTGCCATGAAAATCGGTCTGTTCACGTCAGCTTTGATGACGCAATTATTTACAACTGTCTTAAGGTTGTTGGACTTTTTTTGAGAGGCATTATTTACGTCACTTTGGAAGAGGGTTGAATTAGGCACGCGGAGGCTCGGGCCAAATGCAGTGGAATGAAATCCGCAACCGTGGAGGCGCCTCAAGGTGAAACACGACCCAGCACGCGCCACACGCAGGCGGGCCAGGGGACGGGGGAATATAAAGGTTAGGTGGAAGGTCAGAGCTGCCCAACGCAAGCGAGACAGAGCATATGAATGAAAAGGGACTGCTCGTGTATCCAAACACGTCCAGATGTTTAACGGTCTATCATCAAAGAGGTTCGTCCCACCCTCAAAACACTACTTTTTGTGTTGTTTCACACCCATGGCTTTTCGTGTCTAGTTAATTACCATAATGAATCAAAAATCCTTTTTTTTTATGACCTTGAACATGATTTATTGCCAACAAACATATTTAAGGAAGTTCTGCTCGAATTTTAAAGAATCGCACCCGTTTGAAATTTTAGCAGCGCATTCGGGAACACATTCCGCGAGTATAAACTTCCAAATTTCAACAAAATTTTATGGAACAAACTATAAAGTGAAATAATTCAATTAGTAAATTGATGATTTAGTTATTTTAAGTTGACTATAATTATAGTAATGGGGTCACTAACCACTTTCGGGGGTTCTTTTTTTTTCATCATCGTTTTTTCGGTCACCAAATCCATCGAGGAAGCATTGGATCTTTGTTCGCCCTTGCGCATCCCTTTGAGTAGGAGCAGAACTTCCTTAAAAGTGTTCCAAAAGGTCAAACGCTTGATGCCACAAAATGGCGACGATCTATTTCGTGAACACATCACCAAATGGCTGCTCGAAATTTCTGAATTTCCTTCCTTGGCTCTATGTTTCAAAATAATAGCTTAAAAAAGCTGGAATGAAAGACTGATGGATTATTTAAAAGTTGCAATGAATAAAATCTTGAAACATATGTACGAACGTAAAATTTGAATTTCCCATTACAATATGGCCGCTGTTGGCTCGTAACAGCTTAAATGCGGGGCTTGTAACAGCCTCCCTTGTGGGTCAATCGAATGTATTCGTCATGAATACCAATTGCACTGTCCCGCGAGAACTCTCCGCGGGATTTAATCACAATATAAACGTTGACAAAGAGCCATTACAAAAACCGCATATAAGATCAAACGCTTGGATCAATGAAACAGTCAAAACATACAAACCATTGAATAAATATCCATTTATGATTTATTGCAGACGGTGCACTGTTACGTCATTTCCGACTACACCGAATGGAGTAAGTTTACCGTACTCTAATGTTTATGCATAATAAAATAAAAAAACATAACCCATACAAACATAACACTTAATTATTTTTACATCTGGAGAAGAGAATTCTTCTTTACCGACAATTTTTTTTTGCTACTTTCGTAAAAATCCCAACGCTATTTCATTCGTGCTATAATTTTGAAGATCCTGTCTAAGTTTCATTGAATTCTATTTAGAAATCGTTGAGAAAAGTTCATTTAAAAATTCGAGGTGGGAGTTTTGAGGTTAGTGACCCCAACTAGAGTTGAGGAGGGAAATGAGAATAAAATTGGGATCGGAGGTGAATGAGAACCTCTGTAATGTTCTTAGTCATCGGCAAGGAACGGATACGATTTAGAAGCGATTTGAGATAAGGTTGTTGGTCCAGGTTGGGTTCGAATTCGTTATTTTTTGTATTTGACTTCTGTCTGTTTGTATAAACTCGGAGATAGGAACATTTTTTATTCATCTGAATGCAACGCGTACATATTGGAAATGAAAGATTGAGGTCGTCCGTGGAAAAATCGATAATTCCGTGCTCGTGGTTTGAGAATATAAGAAAAATCACTAGGAAAAAATCGATATCTTCTAGATCATAATTAGAATCAGTTGGTGTCAAATCGAACACGCTCTTATCGACAATGCCGATCACATACTACATCGGTAAACCACGTATTCTCAACTCTACCAATACTCGAGCTCTCCTCTTTTTACATCTTTTTTTTGCTCTCTTGGCTTTTTTTATTTTATGTTATTTTACGTGTATTTTTTTTTTTTTTTTTACTTGGTCGACTTTCTTTTATTGAATGTTGGCGATCCAGTGTGCCAGGACAACTTTCCACATTGCCTCGTCCTGTCAGCCTGACTCTCTTCTGTTTCCGCGTTCGTGATAACGCTCCTTGCATTTATAAATGTAACTCGTGTACTCATCGCCATTTTGCCAACCGATTTTCGTTCAATTTTTTTCTCTATTATTCAATTTTTTTTTTTTTTTGTATGCGCGCGCACTTTTCGATACCATTGTCACGAGTAATCCCATGAGTCAATTTCGAGACCAACGGTATTTCATCTCGCACGAGCATAACCTAAATTACTTGCTCCGTAAGCGGCGCGTGTACTTAATGAATCGAAAATGAAACGAGGCTAATGATTGAGACAAATGATGATCTAAACTGCTCGAAACTACGAACACTTCTCTTGCCCGATGCCCTCCTCCATATCCATGGGAAAAATAATAACAACAGCTGACGTCTGAATAAGCCCCAAGTGGCCCTAATTGTAACTTGCATTTTATTTTAGTAATATAAGAATTTCGATTTATCATTGTCGATGTAGTATTTTTTTTTATTTTATTTTTGAGGCCCATAACTTTCTGGTCAAGGTTTCACTTAAGGGGGTTAACGATTTTTTGATAAAGAATTCGAATTTCGAACACTTTCCTTTGTTCGGACTGGTTGAACGTTCAACGCTGCCCATTGGTTGTCAAGTTTTTTTAAATATTCACTCAAGATGAAAAGAGCGGGAACGGAATAAAATTCAAAAAAATATTTCTCTCCATATCGATCCCATGACTATAGGTCCCGTTTTTTTTTCAATAAAATAAATATTTACCCTCAAGCTGACCTTTCGAAATTGCGGGAATCGACATCCCGAGAACAGAGCAATATAAATTGAAGCGAGTTTTACGAAACGCTCGCGCATGGCAACGTTGAATATCGATTAACTCTGGATCAAAAATAGGAACAATATCGCGTCAATGACCCGGTCGACCCAATTTTAACAGTGATAATTATAAACGAAGTATCCAATCGCAATAATCCTCCGTTACAATCCAACTTGATAATACATTCTACCGAATGGGGACTCTCTCAACTTCTTGGACTTTGCTCATCCGTTTCCACGTTCCTGTGAACCTAAATTCTAATTCTGTTCTAATCTGATTCCGTACATAGAACAGCAGTAAGTTATCATTTACATTTTTTTTATGACTCATTGAAAATGGCGGCGTAAAAAAAAACAGAATCGGAATAGAGAACCGAAATTCCTGAAGAAATTAAATTATTTTTTTATCGGTCACGACCTCGTCACGGCCTAGTTTGCACTTGGTGGAGGTTGACCCTGGTTTGAACTCTCGCGAACCACTGCTCCATCGATTTTCCAAATTTGCGGAGCACTGCAGCCGTTTGCAAACTTTGCAAACATACACATTTTCAAAATAATACACGAAAATGCCATAAAAACAACAAAAAATACAGCCAAATCCACGAAAAAGCACAAGCTTCATATTCAAATGTTTCTCCAATACAACTCAGACTTCAAACCTGAATATCTCCGGTTCCATTGATGGTATCAGGGTCGATAGGGGGTGTTTGGGTTCGTCAATGAGTAGACTTAGAGTTTGCCGTGCCATTAAACCCGCCACATTGATATGCATAGCCTTAAGGGCCTACCGAAGTGGTCCCAAGTCGTGAAAGTCTCCTTCTGATCGACGTATCGGGTTGTAACATCGGCATAAAAATTGAATAGAAAATTGGGGAAACTACTGAATTAATGAAACAACGTTGGTCATCGAGGCAGAGTGTATTTTCATAGAAACATCGTTCGTTAGAATTCAGTGCGTCAACTGACATCTGTCTCGACGCTTTTGCCTACGGTTCATGGTATTTATACATATATATGACAATATATATGTATATATAGGTATATATATGGGGTGAATTCGACGAAAATGGCCCGCTGGTGAAAATAGATCGTTGGTGTGCCACACAGATAGTGTTGAAGCATGTGGCGCGGGGCTGAGGTGCGGGAGGGAAAGGGAAGCGGGCACGTTTCGAAATGGGGATGATGCAGTTGGCCTGGATAAAGGTCAGTGGCCGACCTAGCCCCCAGCATGCCATATACATCCCAGCCGCCCACCGTGTATTGATTTTGTTAACCTTCCACGCATTACTTTCCTAGCTACGTTCCAGCCTTCGTCGTTCAAATTCCCTGATTTTTTTCCCCGTAATCTCGTCCATGCGGCTCTCAAACTATTCCAATAGTTCGAGGCAGCCATTTTTTTAGTTTCCGATTCACAACTGGTTCGATAAAAATTCTTCTCGAGCTCTATTTTTTCGAATCCCTTGAAATAATCTCGATCGAATTTAAAGATTAGTTCAAACATTCATCGAGCACGTGGAGACAGTAAAAAAAAAAAAAAAAAATCAAGTCGTCGACCGTCCGTTGCGTTTTTTCTCGCCTGCAACGCTCGCGCATCGCGAGTTGCCGCGATATTTATACGATCTACCACGCTTAGAATTCTAATGTACGATCGGTGGGTATCTGTGCCATTCGTGCGATTTGAATTTGCAATTGCGTGGACGAGGAATGGATTATTTAGTCATTTAAAACAAAATAAAAAACATATTAAAAATTGAATTTATTCAGGCGTCCATAGGAAAAAAATCGATGTATCGAAACATCGAAATATCGAGACGACCAAGAAGGAATTTCGTTTTTTTTTCTTCTACAACTTGAAAAAAAAAAACGGTAAAAATATCGTGGGCAAGATAAGAAAAATGGAAGAGTGTGAGAAAAAAATAAATAAATGCAAGAAAGCTTTTGCGATGGCTCGAAGTGAGGTCTCGGTGGCGTTTTGTTATAGTGGCTGGTCGAGCCTCTTTGGAATGAGGAAGTCTCTCGGAGCACGAACGAGAGAAAGAGAGAGAAAGAGGGAGGACAACGTAGAAAGAATACTAAAGTCTGGGTTACTAGTCGCGAGATGATGCTTCTTACACGACTCTTCCCTCTTTCCACATATACATTAACATATACATATATATATATTTTTTTAAACCACCAAGTACTTTGAGCTCGAGCGAATACGATTTCTAGGGAATGTTATTTCTGTTTTGCGCTCTCTCAATACGACATGACTTTTAGCTAGGAAATACTAAACGAATTGTGATAATATCGTGTTGTCATCACTTTAAGCCAGTATTTCAAAATCTGCCAATAATTAAAAAAAAAAAAAAAATCCCAATACTTCGAAGTACTGCCAATACCCAATAATTCTTCGAATAATAAAAAAATATCCCCAATACTCCTTAACACTGGCAAATACTTCTGAATATTCGCCAATACTTTGAACTAATACTTTAAAATACTGCCAATAATCGTAAACATTTCCAATGTTCTTAAATTCTCCAAACACTTCAAAAAACAGTCAAATACTCCAAATGATAGACAATGCCTGAAAATATTCCGGAATATTGGCAATACTCCAAAATACTGACAATACTTCGAAATATTTGTAATACTTTGAAATAAAGAATTAGTTTTCAAAAAAGACTGAAAAATTCTGCAAATACTTAAAAAAAAAGGCCAAATACTATAAAACATAGACAATGCCTATGTTTCGGAACACTGGCAATACTCTAACATACTGCCAATATTCTTAAACTTTTGTAATACTTTGGAATGAAGAATTAATTTAAAAAAAAAACTGAATTTTTTTGCAAATACTTTGAAAAAAGGCCAAATACTCCGAAACATAGTCAATGCACTAAAGCCTCACCGATTACTCCAAAAAACTGGCAATACTTTAAAATTTAGCCAATACTCTTCAAACTTTCGAATTACCAAAAAATTTGATTACTCCAATACATGCTCAATACTTCCCAATATTTTGAATACTTCGGAATACTCCCAATACCCCAGAACTAATACAAATACTTTAAAATACTGTCTGAAAATATTTTAAATGTTTAGAAAAATGTAACAATAGAACTGCAATCACTTACAAAACTTGAACGTAAACAAAGTATTTCTCGAAAATGATATACAGAAATACATACATGTGTATCACAATAGAACAATTGTCTGGCTTGAAACGATCTCGTCAAACGAATTC